>CANXYC011135358.1:0-10898 GCA_948193065.1 Aleurites moluccanus | reverse complement strand
TATGAACCATGATTTGATTTATGATATGATTTGATATAGTCAAATTATTATTGAGCACCCATGTTTCCTTCCAGTAAAGCTTATGATTCTTTCATATATATATGTATAAATATTTGTTCATGACCATGATTCGATATTCAGATTCTTGAATTATAATGTTCATATCTTACTGAGTTGAAGGATCACTCCTCTTCTGTGGATTTCAGGTGATAGCATAGCTCGTGAAGGAGCTAATAGAGAAGATCCAACTTCTTGATCCATTCTTCCAAGAAGCTTCATTGTAATAATTTTTGAGATATTTTGAATATTCATTAAATGGTACTATGACATGATATGTATTTGGGAGTATATTCTGGAGCTCCGTAGTCAGCCATTGAGGATACCAATATTTTGATGTATGAATTATTACCTTATGGGTACTTTTGTTCTTTAGTGATGTGAGATGCATCTTTTGATCATTAAGGAACAAGAGAGAGCTATGAAATGATAATGGAAAAGATATGCTTAATGTTTACTATATGATACTATAAGATGTTGTAATTGATCTAATTGTGTATGAGATTTATGGTATGTGAGTTATACGGGTTTATGGTGGCCTTAAGCCTACCCTTACCCTAGGACCGTCGCACCACTGGAGTTGGGGTGTGACACCTAAATAATAAAAACTCCTATATGGTTAAATTAATACTTGCTAACTAGTTTTTAGGTTACTTACTAATAAAGGAATTCAAAAGCTTCCTTTTTAGCTTTTAATTAAAATCTACCTTTTGAAAAAAAAAAATTCTAAAAAGGAACATATTTTGGAAGCTAAATAGGCAACAAAACTGACCTGGGAGACCTAAAACTGAAGAAAAATTAGACTAAGGAGCAGCTACACGAGCCCAAAGCGAGTGGCGGCACGCGCTTAGGGGCACTAGACTAGGCTGTCCTTTTATGCCAAGTTGTAGGGCCGGCTAGCTAGCAAAAGAGCCATCCAACCTTGGGCCTATACGGGTTTAACGGTGTCACATCCAAAAAATTTGAAACGCGACGGTCCTAGGGCATGGGTAAACCTTAATTCACTAGAAACCCGTAGAACCCTTAAGCATATCAATCATCAATCATTCAAACTTAAAACCATTCATTAACGTTCAAATTCTTTTAATAATTAATAATTTTGTAGAAATTTTGACAGTCTCCTTTGTATTTTTATAGTAATTCCTAACATGAATAGTATAACATATGATATTTCTTTTACTTGTATATATTCTGAAATTCCTGTAATGATGTATATAAGATTTGTTATGAAATGTTTATTTTGGAAGCGAGATTTGTTTGTTTTGATTTGAATTTCAGAGTTTATGTTTATGCAGAATTTTGTGAATTTATGTTAAAGGCTTTAAAGAAAGAATTCGGGATATGTTGTACTCTCATATGTCTAGTTTAAGTGGAAGGAAGAATCAAGACATTTAAACTTTTATAGCTCAAGATAGAGCTGGTTTAGTATGTGCTTCAGAAGTGATTTTTTTTCCAACTTCTGTCGTAAACAGTACACTTGAATAGTGCTCATGAATAATAAACTTGGGATTTTATTTTGGCAGTAGCTTCTTCACTTCAATTTTTATTTCTTTCTTCTTCTTTCTTCTTTTCCATTTCCTATTCCTCTCAACCATAAGTCATTTTTCTTCATTTCTAAGGTTTTAATACTCCAATTAAGCCTTATTAATGATAGAAAACTCAAATTAAAGACTATAAGAGCATCAATTCAAGCCAAATTCTTCAAATTTTCTTTGGAAGAGAAAATAAGATAATTTTCTCAAATCTTCTCTCTAACTTGAGTTAAATTCTTTATTAGCTAGAATAATTATTTTTAAGTTATGGGTAATCTTTTTTATCATTAATGGCTAATAATTATGAGTAGTATGTAAATTTATAAATTTTGGATGAATAGTGATGTGAATAGTTGATTTTCTCTATAACTATTATTCATCCTTTATTAATGGTTAAATTAATGCTAGAATTTGTTTATAGAGACTATAAGGAGCTTAGAATTTATGGAGGATTATTTTATTTGATTGTTTTGAGAAAATCTTAAATTTTGGAATTTTGAGAATTATTTTATTTAGGTATTATTTTATTTTATTGTTTTGAGAAAACCCTAAATTTTGAAATTTTGAGATTTTTTTTTTTTATTTAGGAGAAGAGAACTCAAGGAATTAAGGATCTTTTAGATTTGAGTAAGAGTTGAGCTTGGCTAGAAAGCTTTTTAATGCTAAGAGGTAAGTGTGGATTTCGTTTCATGTTTATGATTCTCCATATGAGAATTTTTGCTAAAGTATATTATATTCATATATATGTATATGTTATTTATGAATTCAATTTATTGAAACCCTTCTTAAATAGAATATTTGAATGTTGATAATGACTTGGTTATTTTCCTTGGACCAAGTTTATTAATAAGCCTTTGTTATACATAATATGATATATTATCCATATGTTGTAATCTCTTGATCACTTTTAATTACTGTTGAACCAATACATGATATGTATATCACGGAACATACATTATAGAATGCTTTTCCCAATGAGAGTTAATTCATTGGTCCAATGTGCACAGAGAAAACCTGGCTGATAGGGTATAGTATCAATATTCCACTTAGAGGGGATCACGAGCTCTAGGCATATGCCTGCACAAGCATATGAGCCACGTGAAGGTAGCGAGGCTACCCAAACATTATGATATGATATTAGTTTTATGGTATGTTTATTTGATAATGCAATTCTTTATAGGCATTTATGTTCTTAAAAAAAATCATGATTTGATATTCATATATGTATTATGAGATGATTGGATAGTGCTACCCTTTGTAAGCACTTATGATATTAATGTATATGTTAAGATTTCTTTCTAGTAACCTGGTATATATTCAAGATTTGCTATTTAAGTATTCTATATATGTTATTCATTATGATTATTCACATCTTACTAAGTTGAAGGCTCGCCACTCTTCTGTGGATTTCAGGTTCTAGCTTAGTTTGAGAGAGAGTTAATCCTGAAGACAAAGCTTCTTGATTTCCTTCTCCACGAGAAGACCCTTTTATGTAACATTTTTAGATAATAGTTGAATTATGTATATATGTATTCATGTCTATGAGAAGTATACTCTTAGAAGCTCCGTAGATGTGTGTGATGTTGCTTATTCTTTTGTTGCCATGGATGGCATTATTGACTTTCCCTTATTCTATATTAATGTTAGAATTATCTTTTGATCGGTAAGAAACAAGAAGAAATGTCATATTAGGTTGATGAGATATATATAAGATATGGATGTTTGGCATGATACTAGTATGTGTTATATGTTTGATCCAAGTTAGCTAAGGGTTCTACGGGTGTATGGTGGCCTTATGCCTACCCTTGCCCTAGGACCGTCGCACTGGTAGATTTGGAGTGTGACAGAGGTGGTATCAGAGCTATAGGTTTCTCAACCATAAGATAGATTGATAGATGTGTAAGTTCCCTAGCATGAATGTCTAATTAAGATAACTACGGAGCATAGGAATATGTTTCATCATGTTGTGTGTTCTTTGGAATAAATCTTTGTTAAAATTATTTTATGAGTTTGAAGTTACTCTGTTTTCCTTATCAGTTCAGCGATGCCTCCGAGACGTGGTTGTGGACTAGGTAGAGGACATGGCAGAGGTTGTCCTAAGCTAGAATTGCCTTCTGAGGAAGGTTCAGTGGGTAGAGTGGGAGGTGAAAAGGTTCTTCTAGAGCCACAGGTAGATGTGGTTGGTATGGCTCTGTGATTGGATCAGTTGTAGATAAATTATGAGGTTTTAGCTAAGTTCATTACTCAGCAAAGAGAGCAATAGGTACCTCCAGTATCAGTAGTTCCAGTTGCTCCAGCGGTTCCTCCACCACCACCAGTAGTTGTGCCTTTTGTTGAGGAGGTTTCTTTTGAGTGGTTCTTGAAGCTCAAACCTTTTGAGTATAGAGGAGAGGTAGATCCTATAGAGTTTCTAGACGAGATTGAGGAAAAGGTCCAGACTTTGAGGATCTCAGACAGGAGAGCCATAGAGTTTGTTGGCTATTTGATGAAATCTGAAGCTAAAGACTGGCCCAGGAGGAGTATTCAAGGTAATGTAGATCTTTCTTGGAATTAGTTCAAGGAAAGAGTTATCGAGGAGTTCCTTCCAGAAAGTATAAGGGAGGCTAAAGCTGTTGAGTTTGAGAGATTGGTTTAGATTCCTAGTATGACTATTTCAGAATATGCGAAGAAATTTAGCCAGTTGAGTAGATTCGCTTTAGCTTTTGTTCTTATAGAGGCAGCATGGATTCAAAGGTTCCTTAGAGGACTTATTGCTCCGTTGTTTAAATTTCTAGCTGCTCTTGAGCTTAACTCATACTCTAGGCATGTGGATAAAGCTAGAGTGATTGAGAATGGAGAGATAGAGGTTAGATCAGAAAGCGAAGAGAAAAAGAAGGCAAAGATTGGGAGTTACTCCAGACAGGTCAGTGGAATGAAGAGTATTGATGTTTCACCTCAGTTTACTCCCCAGAGCGGATATAGAGGACCTTCAGAGAGATTTTAGCAGAGGTAGAACTCCTTTAAACCAGCACCTTAGATGAGTTATGGTATTGCCAGTTCAGCACCACCTAAGACTACTATTCCTCCTTGTCTTATGTGTGGTAAGCTTCACAGAGGAACTTGTCACTTTAGGACAAGTGCATGCTATGAGTGTGGACAGTAGGGTCACTTGTTCAAGGATTGTCTATAACCTTCTTTTAGAGGTAGACCTCAAACTTCTTAGGCTCCAATCCAGATGGATAGGAGAGTTGTTGGTCAGCAGTCCAGTGTAGGCCAAGGTATTTTGGGTAGAGCTACAGAAGGAGACAGAAGTTCAGGTCAAACAGTTGGTATAACTGCAGTTCAGACACCTTCAGGCAGAGGTAGATGGAGAGTATTTGCTTTGACACAGCAAGAGGCGCAGACTTCTAACACTATGGTCACAGGTATTCTTCCAATCCAAGCTTTGAATGCGAGAGTGTTATTTGATTCATGAGCTTCACATTCTTTTGTTTCGCCTTGTTTTGCTAAAAAGTTGAATATGCCATATGTATTGCTTGAGAATGCTTTGGTTGTATCTACTCCTTTTGAGGAAGATATAGAGGTTCAACACTTTTATCCATCTTGTGTAGTTAACATAGATGGTAAGAGTATAGAGTCAGATTTGATTGTGTTGCCGGTGTTTGAGTTTGATGTGATTTTGGGCATGGATTGGTTGTCTAAGTTTTATGCATCCATAAATTGTCATGAGAAGAAGTTAGTGTTTAAACCACCTTCGGGTGAGGAATTTGAGTTTTAAAGGGAAATGAGTGAAGTACCCTATAATGTGATATCCACCATTAGGGAAAGGAGATTGATGAGGAAAGGTTGCCAAGGATATTTGCCATGCATCTATGATACTCGCAAGGAAGTTAAAGGCTTGCAGTAGATTCCTGTTATTTGTGAGTTTTTGGATGTATTTCCTTATGAGTTACCTGGGTTACCATCGGATAGAGAAATTGAGTTCGGTATTGAGTTGCTTCCTGGCACTAGTCTGATTTCTATTCCTTCATACCATATCGCACCAGTAGAGTTAAGAGAATTGAAGAATCAGTTGCAAGATATGCTTGACAAGGGATTCATTCGACCCAACAGTTCTCCTTAGGGTGCTCCTATGCTCTTTGTGAAGAAGAAGGATGGATCTATGAGACTTTGTATCGATTATAGGCAACTCAATAAGATCACCATTCAGAATAAATAAGTATACTTTGCCAAGGATAGATAATTTGTTTGACCAGCTGCAGGGTGCTAGTCCTTTCTCCAAGATAGACTTGAGGTCTGGTTATCATCAATTGAGGATTCAGAATGAAGATGTGCCTAAGACTGCTTTCCAAATGAGATATGGTCACTATGAGTTTCTAGTGTTGCCTTTTGGATTGACTAATGCACCAGCTGCTTTCATGGATCTTATGAATAGGATCTTCAAGGCATTTTTGGACAAGTTTGTCATAGTGTTTATAAATGACATTCTTTTGTATTCTCAGAGTGAGGAAGAGCATGAAAAACATCTTTGGATGGTATTGCAGATTTTGAGAGAGCATCAGTTGTTTGCTAAGCTTTCAAAGTGTGAGTTTTGGCTTGAGAATGTTTGTTTCCTTGGATATGTTATGAGTAAGGATGGACTTAAGGTTGACCTAAGGAAAGTAGATGTCATTCTTAGTTGGCCTAGACCCACCAATATTTCAGAAGTTAGGAGTTTCTTAGGATTGGTAGGCTACTATAGAAGGTTTATTCAAGATTTCTCCAAGATTGCAATTCCTTTGACTAAGTTTACTCAGAAGCTAGTTAAATTTCAATGGACAGATGCATGTAAAGGACAAGTTGAAGACTTGTCTCACCACGACACTTGTGTTAGCTTTGCCATTAGCTGAAGGAGGTTATGTGATGTATTATGATGCTTTGAGAGTAGGGCTTGGTTATGTGCTTATGCAGCATGGTAGTGTAATAGCTTATACTTCTAGACAGTTAAGGAAGCATGAGGTGAATTATCTGACTCATGATCTTGAAATGGCTGCAGTTGTCTTCGCATTGAAGATATGGAGACATTATATGTATAGAGAGAAGTGTGAGATCTTTACAGATCATAAGAGCTTGAAGTATATCTTCCAGCAGAAAGACCTAAATCTTAGGCAAAGGAGATGGATGGAGTAACTTAAAGACTATGATTGTGAGATTTTATACCATCTATGAAAGGCAAATGTGGTAGCAGATGCTTTGAGCAGGAAGTCTTTGGGTAGCTTAGCCCATATGTAGGTGAGTAAGAGACCTTTAGTGAGTGAGGTGCAGAGTTTGCATGATGTGGGATTATTTTTGACTTGTCAGATGTAGAAGTGCTTCTAGCATGTTTCCAAGTCAAGCTAGTGCTTATTGATCGGATCAGAGAGGCACAAGATAGATATCCTCAGTTTGTGAAACTGAAGAGAGACGTAGGAATAAAGAAAGATTTGGGTTTTTCTATGATAGATGGCATGTTGAGACTTGGCAGTAGAGTATGTGTTCTAACAATCCATGGTTTAAGAGATGTAATTCTTAAGGAAGCATATCATTCCAACTATAGTGTTCATCCAGGTGCTACGAAGATGTATCACAAAATCAAGAGTTCTTATTAGTGGAGTGGGATGAAGAAGGTAGTGACAGAGTTTGTGGCAAGATGTTTGACTTGTCAGCAAGTTAAATTTGAGCATCAGAAGCCTTCGGGTCTACTTCAACAGTTGCCACTACTAGAGTGGAAGTGGGAAAGGACAACTATGGATTTTGTTGTAGGGTTGCCATGGACTTCAAGTGGGCATGACTTGATCTGGATAATTATGGATAGATTGACCAAGTCAGCTCACTTTTTGCCAGTCAAGACAACCTACACAGCTTTTCAGTATGCATAGATGTATATTGATGAGATAGTAAGACTCTAAGGGATTCCAGTTTCTATTATCTCTGATAGAGAAGCTCAATTCACATCGAGGTTTTGGCACAAGCTATAAGAGTCTTGGGTACTCAGCTTGATTTTAGCATGACATTTCATCCCTAGACAAATGGGCAATAAGAGATGACCATCCAAACTCTAAAAAACATGTTAAGAATGTCCATTCTAGACTTTGGAGGTAATTGGGATAAGCATTTGCCTTTGATAGAGTTTGCCTTCAATAATAGCTACCATTCTACCATCAAGATGGCTCCTTATGAGGCTTTGTATGGTAGAAAGTGTAGGTCTCTTTTGTGCTGGAATGACGTAGGAGAGAAGTATGTTGAAGGGCCTGAATTGATTCAGTATACAATAGAAAAAGGTCCCTATCATCAGAGAAAGATTTAAGACTGCATTCAGTAGGCAGAAGAGCTATGCTGATCCTAAGAGAAAAGATCTCCGTTTCATAGTTGGTGACTTAGTATTTTTGAAAGTCTCACCTATGAAAGGAGTTCTAAGATTTAGTAAGAAAGGAAAGCACCATTTGAGGTGTTGGATAAAGTTGAAGAAGTCTCCTATAGATTAGCCTTGCCACCTCACTTGGACAATGTGCATCCAGTCTTTCATGTTTCCATGCTTCGAAAATATGTTGTAGATCCTTCCCATGTGTTGCAAGCTCAAGAGGTAGAATTCTAGCAAAACTTGACTTATGACGAGGTTCCAGTAGCCATTGTTGATAGGATGATCAAGAAGCTAAGGAACAAAGAAATAGCAATGGTTAAAGTCTTATGGAAGAACCAAGTTATGGAAGAATGCACTTGGGTGAGTGAGTTGAACATGCAAGCTAAGTATCCCCACCTTTTTCAAGTTTAAGGTAAATTCTTTAAATTCGAGGATGAATTTTGTTAAGGGGGGAGAATATAACACTTGAGATTTCTTTTGCTTGTATGTATTCTGAAATTCTTATAATGATGTATATAAGATTTGTTATGGAATGTTTGTTTTGAAAGTGAGATTTGTTTGTTTTGATTTGAATTTCAGAGTTTGTATTTGTATAGAATTTTATGAATTTATGTTCAAGGCTTTAAAGAAAGAATTTGGGATATGTTGTAACCTCATGTGTCTAGCTTAAGTGAAAGGAAGAATCAAGTAATTAAAACTTTTGTAGCTCAATATAGAGCCGGTTTAGCATGTACTTCAGAAGTGATTTTTTTTCCAGCTTCTGTCATGAACAGTACACGTAAACAGTGCTCGTGAATAGTATACATGAACAGTGCTCATGAATAGTATACATGAATAGTGCTCGTGAACAGTACATATGAACAGTGCTCGTGAATAGTATATATGAACAGTACATGTGAACAGTACTCTTGAACAGTAAACTCGGGATTTTATTTTGGCAGTAGCTTCTTCACTTCAATTTTTATTTCTTTCTTCTTCTTTTTTCTTTTCCATTTCCTATTGCTCTCAACCATAAGTCATTTTTCTTCATTTGTAAGGTTTTAATACCCCAATTAAGCCTTATTAATGCAAGAAAATATAAATTAAAGACTATAAGAGCATCAATTCAAGCCAAATTCTTTAAAATTTCTTTGGAGGAGAAAATAAAGTAATTTTATCAAATATTCTCTCTAGCTTGAGTTAAGTTCTTTGTTAAAGCTAAAAAATAGTTATTTTTAAGTTGTAGGTGATCTTTTTTTAGCATTAATGGCTAATAATTATAGTTAGATTTAGTAATATGAGGATTTATAGTTTTTGGATGAATAGTGATATGAATAGTAGATTTTCTCAATAACTATTATTCATCCTCTATTAATAGTTAAATTAATGCTAGAATTTGTTTATAGAGACTATAAGGAGCTTAAAATTTATAGATGATTATTTTATTTGATTGTTTTGAGAAAATCCTAAATTTTAGAATTTTGGGAATTTTTTTATTTAGGAGAAGAGAACTCATGGAATTAAAGATCTTTTGGATTTGAGCAAGAGTTGAGCTTGGCTAGAAAGCTTTTTAGTGCTAAGAGGTAAGTGTGGATTTCGTTTCATATATATGATTCTCCATATGAGAATTTTTACTAAAGTATATTATATTCATATATATGTATATGTTATTTATTGTCATGACCCGATTTTGGATTGCGATGGTCCTAGGATGTAGGAGATGCCAATAGCGACCGACACCCGTAGAACCCAGTATCACATGCAATTATCTATAACCATTAATTAATTAATCAATTTACTTAGTTACTATACATTCTGCAATTCTGTAAATTGTTTGTAATTTTAATGCTGTTGGCTGTAACATCCATTAATTCATATCATATCAATACTCATATACCATAAAATAACATACATACATGTTCATAGCCTAACTAACCCATACATACCTTATGGAGCAGCTAGATTATGAACATCATTTAATATAATTACATTGCTATCAAAATACTGTAGAAATATACAGAGTGTCTTAAATTAGGATTCTGCTATCTACTCTGCACCTGAAATGGTAAACAAGGAAAGAGTGAGTATATAAGATACACAGTGAATCTAATATGTATCGCCAATAAAAAGTAGTTTGGATCAATAATAAATGATAACAAAGGAAACAAAGATGACAATCTTTTCAATATAATCAAATTACAGAATCAATAATAGGGAATGACAGTTAGGTCAATAATCATATCAAAGGAATGATATCACATGGGTAAGACAGATATAGGGCCATGATACACATAGACTATGTGTAATCACACAGTCAATCTCATATCAATAAACATAAGACTGATCAGGTCTTATGGCTAGGACCAATAACCCTTCCCAACTATGGTATCAATAAACGATGTGCACATTGCCAACAGTATGTACCCATTACCCTGTTGGAATGGCAACTCTGTCAAACTGCATTAGGGTCAATACAAGTGTGGAACATGTCATTAGATACCATTATGCAACAATAGTATCACCAAGTAACAATATCTCAATATCAATCATTTCAAGTAGCAATTTAATCAATGGAATAACAATAAGCAATAGATATGCAATGGCAGTTGGTTTGGTAATTAATAATGGTATGGAACTGTGAGGCCTCGCCCGAGCGCCGCTCCGTCCGGGCCCGCCCGCTCTTCGAAGGAAGAGGGAGCATTGGTGCATCAGAGCGCTCATATAGGGGCAATTTCTCACGGAGGAGACGAGTTTAGCGCCTTCTTTTCGAAAACGATTTTGATTGTTTTGAAGTCGCCACCTTAAGTTATTTTTGTTGGGAAAATTTAAGATAAAAACCCATTTTGACTCCAATCTTATCCCAAAGGAAAAAGTGCACTAGTCCTTGAAACCAAAGAGGATTCGGGGACTAGGTTTTCGGTTGAACTTGGCTTTCAATTTTAACCTTGATTTAAAATGATTTTCATGAACAA
>CANXYC011135236.1:0-10508 GCA_948193065.1 Aleurites moluccanus | reverse complement strand
ATAGTTAAAACATAAATTAACAACTTTCATGTTTTACACTTTACCCAAATATGTCTTTAAGAGCAAGTAATGGCCAATACTGAATTCAGCTGCAGTCAAAGCAAAATTTCTGAGATTTCCAAACTTCTCATTAAAATTTTTTTTAAAATCTTCCAAACAAAATAAAATTGATAATTACACTTCAAAATGACAGATATTACATCAAGTCATAAGTTAAGGTGAGTAATGTATACATCATTATGTATATCCATATTTTGATTTATTAACCCAATGAACATGTTTCCTTCTTGATTAAAATGTCACTTAGCTATTGTTGATCATTCTTTGATCATTCTCAAAGATTGAAATCATCCATATTCATTGATTGTTATTAATATTAAAATGTCTATTGTCCTTGATTGATCATGTACCCCAATGTTTCCAAAAGTATGCACACCAAGCATTTAGTCACATTCCATGATGTTTATTGTAATTTCTACCTTTGTATGGAGAAAAGAAACCGATACATGATTAATAAAATATATTGACATTGATTGACAAGTAAGCCCATGTGTATCGATCGAAAGCCATTGTACCGTAATGTTCCTAATGAATACTTGATATTGTTATTCATTTCCATTGGCCTATTTATATGTGGATTTGACAAAGCTACCTCCTGACGGGGTAGTGGGTACATACCGTCGACAATGTGCACATTGACTATACTTGATACCCTAGCTGGGAAGGATTAACTGTCCTAGCCATAAGACCTAATTAGTCTTATATATATTGATACGTGATTGATACATGTGATACGAGTTTCATAGCCCTTTATCTGTCTTATCTACATGATACGAGTATTATTTATCTGTTCATTGATTCCAATATTATATCTTGTTGCTTATCATTAATGCACTTTTTTTTTTTCATCGATTATTGTTTATCATCTATTTGCTTGTTACCTGTTCCAAACTTTCAAAGACATTTGGTGTACAAATTAATTAACCTTGACATGTAAAAATGAATATATTGATATCCATTCATTGTAATTATTGATACTTGACTACCGTTATTATCTTTTATTATCATATGCTTATATCGCATGTTTAATGATGTATACATGCTCACTGAGTATTTTATACTCACCAAATAGTGGTTTATAATTTTTACAGGGATAAGATAGAGGAAGCTGATTCTAAGTCAATTTCTTTTCTGACTTGGGATGTCAAGTACATCGAGGTAGAATTTTATTCTCTAAAGGTTATAAGTGTCAACTCATAGAGCTCCATAGTACTGTGTATAATTAGATGATTAAGTACTATAGTGATATATGAACAGTGAAGTAATTACATTTAAGTAACGTTAAAATGCAATGTGATTTGCTATTAAAGTTTAGCAATGAATGACTATAATGTGTAATGCTTAATGATAATGATAATGAAGTGATAATGACAGTGATACGGAAAAAACTAAAATAAAATTCACATGTTTTAAAAGAGATTTAGAAGTACTATGTATGTCTGTGAAAATGTGAAGTTAAGGGTATAAGGAAGGTAAATTATTAAGAGTACAAAATATTTTTTATGTAGACTGTATAATTTTTGAAAGACCCGGTTTTGGGTCTGGAATAGCATTAAAATTATAATGGAAACTCTGGCAAAATTTCTGTAAAATTTATAAGTAATAAATGGAATTTAATTATTGATGAATGAGTTAAGATTGATTGAATAATTGATAACTGGATTGTTCATGGGTTCTATGGGTTTTCGGTGACTTTAGATCTACCCATGCCCTAGTACCATCACGGTTCAAAAGTTGGTCGTGACACATGTAGAGTAAAGATCTTTCACGGGCTCAGGCCAATTTTCACATGAGCTTAATGCATGACCTAAATTCAGGGCCCATTTATCTTGGTCTTTGATCTGAGCTCCTTTCTTGTGCCATTTGTTACCAAAAATACCTGAAAATAAGGTTAAAAATACAGAAAACTAGGACAAACTTATTAATAGTAATTTATTAAAAATACTATTGAATAATGATAAAAACTAAGTAAATATAATAATATTATTATTAAAATATATAGGAAAAATAATAACAAACAAGTATCAATCAATTCCCCACACTTATGCCATTATTTGTCCACAAGAAAAATAAAATAAAAGACATGCATAGTTTTAGAATAATTCAAGAATTAAGAATACAATACAACAAGTATTAAATATAATTATACGTCAATAATTCACAACCCTAAATACATACATAAAAGACATTAAAATTCGAACTTAATAATTCAACATGGTAACTAAAAATCAGTTTTCTGAAACCTCACATTCTCTCAAGTATTTAGGGATTGAAATTTTAAGCACTCAAAACCAAAACATGCATTATTATTACTATAGGCTTGCTAATTCATCTAGTCACAATTTCAAATTTTAAATCTGAAAGTCTTTTCATTTGGTTGTAATGAGATTTAAATAAAAGGGTAAGGAATAAAAATAAAAATAGGCTAAAAAGATTAAAGAGCATTTCAAAAATGAATACAAATAAAATAATAAATGAAAAACTCACTCATCTTTTTAATTTCAAAGTTCAAATTACAACCCTAACCCTTTATTTCTTATATTTATACCTTAAAAATTTGTATTTTATTTTTCTTTCTTTCTTTTTATTGCAACTACTCTTTTAAATTTTCATTTGTTTTCTTTTAGTTGCACTTTTCATAGGTTTTTATAATTTTTCAAAGTATAAAAGGCATAAATATAATACAAAATATACCTAAATATTCCAATTAACTTAAATCACTACCCATACATAGATTTCCCTCACACTTATTCAATACTATCATACATCATTAAAATGCTCCTAAACTCTAAGGAAAGTGAGGATAACATTTTAATGTCTAACTCATGTAGAGGTATTTTCGAAGAAATTGATATACAATAATTAGCTCAAAGGGGTTTACCTAATGGAATTTAGAAAGTTAGGCTTTTTTAAGCTAAATGGTTAATCGTAATTTATCTTCATCATTTTTAAAATTCAAAATTGCTACATTTATGTAATCTCAAAAAAAAATCTAAAAGTAATTTCAAAATGACGGTCCACAATAAAAAAGAATAAGATATATTAATTTTATCAATCCAAAAATATGCTTAAAAATCACATTAGAAAATGAGAAATCACCATATAAAATTAAAATTTCAAAAATTAAATATCAATTATATAGTAAATAAGAGAAATTATTAAATATAATTATATCAAAACTATACTATTTCACAAGCTCATATTCCACAATTCAAAAATATTCCATCAACTAGGCATTTTTATTTGACAAAATTTTATTTTAAGCAAAAATAAGGTAAACAAATAAAAGTAAAGCAAATAAATAAACTAAAAATTTATTTATTCTCTCCCCACACTTAAAATTTCACATTGTCTTCAATTTGAAGGAAGGTAATTATTTAACGAATGCATATTAAATAAAATGGTAGAATATTTAACTTACAATATTTTAGATATGGAGTCCTTTTAAAACTAACTTCAAGAAAAATTAGTTCAAATTAAGTTAAGCATTTCAAACAATTTAAACCACATACGCAATTAATTAAAATGAAAAACAAAAGTTTATTAAAATTAGTCACAGTAGCAATCAATTATAAGACATCCTAATTTTCATCATAATTCAAATAAAATATAAGGCTCCCTAATTGATACTAACTATAAAAAATTTTAAACCAAACTAAAATTTAATTATTCTTATTATTTAAAAATAAATGCTAAAAATAAAAATGTTCCACAAAAATAAAAATAAAATGTTCTAATACTTATAATGCCAAGACAAAATTAAATAGATCAAATTAATTTTTTTCATGCTTTATATAGATTTTCAACCAGTAAAAAAAGTAGGAAAATTTTATTTAGGAAGCTAAAATTATTTTGGAAAAAAAAACAAAAGCAAAAAATGGAAAAGGAAAGAAAATTTTACACCCGTATAAATAAAGAATACAGGCGTGAATGATTTAAGTAATAAAATAAGAGCATGCAAATAAGTTTGCCCTTGGAAAAAAAAATATTGAGCTATAAAGGCATGAGCCAAAGACTTTTAATAAATATTAGGGATTTTTTCAAAAATATAGAAAAAATAAAAAATATTTTATTTTTATTATTAGAAAAAAAAAATTTCAAAAATATTACATACCTAAAAATATTTTTTTAAAAATATCATATATTTAAACATATTTTTTCAAAAATACGACATATACTAATAACTGTCATTTTTGTTATATTTTAATTATTGTGTAATTGATGAATTTAAATTAATTAAGGATGAGAATATTTGAGGAATACAGAAATTTCTGGGTTGCAGGATTTTGTGAGGCTGAATGCTTGATCTTAAAGAAATAATTTGGTAAAGTGTAAAACATAAAAGTTGTGAATTTATATTTCATCTTCAATTTTGTAAAATGGTTTGGTAAAATTCTACGTGTGTGAGGAGTTATGTCTCCTTGAGCATAACTTATCTGGTTTAGTATTTCTGCAGGAAGCTTGTGTCTGTTTGAAATTTCTGGGAATGACTGAGGCAATTTGAGCCAAAGGTGCAAACATAAGAAATGTTCCTTTATGTGTTGTGATATTGGCTGTAAAATTTTAGAAATTTTGGATAAGTATAACTCAGTGGAGAGTGGATTTTCTCAAGGTTGTTCGAATAGATTTTGGGGCAGTAAGACTGGGTGATTTTAGAAAGTCATCATGGTCAGTGTAGTTGCCTTTATGATTTAAATTTTGGATATGTTGAGCCCCTGCATGTCTATCTTATGTGACAAAAAGAATCAAGAAGTTTGGATGTTTGTAGCTCATTTGCGAGCTGATTGAGTATAAGTTATTAGGAAAGAGTCTCAATTGGGCAGAGACTAGTTATAGCGAGCCGGCAAATGCGAGGTGGCATTTGAGAGCCGACAATGCAAGCAAGCGAATTAGCGAAGTGGTGAGGTGAGATTGCTAAAGTGACAATTGACGAAGAGGCATATGTGAGATGGCATATGCGGAGAGGAGTTAGCCGAAGAAAGATTTGGCGAAGAGGAAAAAGTGAAGTGGCATTATGCGAAGAGACATTATGCGAAGAGGGAATGTGTAAAGTGGCAGTTCGCGAGCAGAGTTTGGCAAAGAGGAAGATAAGCGAAGTGAGTTGGCGAAGAGGCGAAGAGGCATGGCCGAGGTGGCATATACGAGGAAGAGTTCGTGAGGAGAGTTTGGCGAGGCAGCATATGCGAGGTGACATATGCAAGCTAGATTAGCGAAGTAGCTTTTGCGAAGTGCCATTGCCGGATCAGTTTGGCGAACTAGGAAGTGCGAGCTGGGAAGCGCAAAGTGGAAACAGCGAGCTGGCTTATGCGTGGTAGTATTGCCGTGGCAAGTTGGAGAGGCGAGCTGGTGAGCGGGATTTTTTTTAAGCAGTGGCCTATTTAACCTAGTGCCTAGTAGCGATTTTCTGTGCGATTTTCTTTCTTCTTTCTTCGTTCTTCTTCCGTCTTTCTCAAATTTATTCCATTTCTTGTTTAAGGCATTAATACTTAAAATTAATGCATTAGATCTCTAGATTAGCATATTTTAAGGCAGAAATTGTCAGATTCAAGCAGAATATTTCAGGAAATTCAATGTTGGAGAAATAAGGTAAATTTCTTCAAATTTCATATTCTTTTAGATTAATTAAATCTGACAGTTAGAATAATTAATTATGGGTGTATAGAAATTTATTGCAAGCATTTTGAGGTTATGCATTGTAATTAATGTTGGAGAAATCAGAATTAATGAACTGTCATGAATAGTAACATGAACAATAAATTCGAATCAAATGCTGAATTTCTTTAAAAGATAAATAAATTGATGTTGGGAATTAAGAATAGAAACTCTAAGATGGATAATTATTAAGAAATCATGTTGAACATTATTGATTTAGGGAAAACCCTAATTTTGAATATTTGGGGAAATTTCTTAGGAGAAAGAAATCAAGGAAATTGAGGAGTTTGGAGTTGAGCAATCTGTTAAAGAAAATTTAAGGAGAAATTGTGTTGAGGTAAGTATAAACATTGCATTTTTTTGCTACTTTCTTGACATAACATGACCAAATATTCTTAATGCTCACCTACATAATTCTTATATGCTTGATATTGTATTATCGAACCATGAGATGATAATTCTATGATACCCTTAAACTGAAAATTTTCAGCTATTACATGTGATTTCTAAATATATGTATATAATATAGGTGACTTGGTTAACCTTCTTGGATCAAGTTGACATGATATCCACTTGTTTCTTTTTTGTTAAATTTGATTGAAATTATGAGATATGTTGATGGTCTTGTGACCAATATGTTCTTGTGAGATGAAACTATAGACCCTATGGATAGAACGCTCTTCCCAATGAGAGTAAATTCATTGGTCCATCGTGCACTTCGGGAACCTAGCTGGTAAGGTTACTGTACCAGTGTTCCACCTAGAGGGGACCACGAGCTCTAGGCGTATGCCTGGCCAAGCATGCATTTGCGATAAGGTAGCAAGGACTACTAATGCGCTCTGTTGTGATAGGTAGCATGGCTACTGATACACTCTATAGTTCTACCATGATATTTGATAGTGCTATTCGATTGTGAGAACTTCTGTTTCTTGTAAGCCTAACCACTTTCTGATTTGTACCCATGTTCTTGAAATTGCTATTTCTTTCGATATATATATATATATGTATGTATGTATGTATATATATGTATGTATGTATGTATATATATGTATGTATGTATTTCTTTATTGTTGCATGTTCATATCTTACTTAGTTGAAGGCTCACTCCTCTTCTGTGGATTTCAGGTGATAGTGTAGCTCGTGAGGGAGCTAGTAAAGAAGACCAAGCTTCTTGACTCATTCTTCCAAGAAGCCTTCATTGTAATTATTTTGAAATATGATTATGTATATTCATGGAATGGTATTATGACATAATATGTATTGGAAGTATACTCTAGAGCTCCGTAGTTGATTATTGGGGATGATAATATTTTGATGCATGAGTTATTGGGTTACTCTTGTTCCTTAGTGATGTAGGATGCATCTTTTGATCAGTAAGGAACAAGAGAAATTTTATGAGATGATATAAAAAGAAAGATATGAATTATGCTTATATTTATCATAGAAATGATTATTGTATGATATTTATATTTGATATAATGTGTATGAGATCCAGGATATATGAGTTCTATGGGTTTATGGTGGCCTTAAGCTTACCCTTGCCCTATGACCGTTGCACCACTGGAGTTGGGGTGTGACAAATATACTACACATATAACAAACATATACCAAAAAAAGTAAAAATGAAAAAAAAGTAACCGTAAAATTGAAAAAAAAAAGTCAAAAAATAATATATTTGTATAATATTTCCTAAATATTAATGGCGTGAATTACTAGTTGAGCCCATAAGGATGTGAAAATTGATTCACGCCTATGGGCTTTTAACTTTCTTTTTTTTTCCTTTCTTTCTTATATATAGAAAGGAAAAAAAAAAAATTAAAAGCCTATATATATATACACTACACATATACCAAATATATATTAAAAAAATAATAAAAATGAAAAAAAAACAGTAAAATTGAAAAAAAAATAAAAAAATAGTAAATTTCTGTAATATTCCCTAAATATTAACGGCGTGAATCACTAGTTGAGCCCATAAGGGTGTGAAAATTGATTCACGCCCCTATAGGCTTTGAACTTTTTTTTGTATATATAAAAGAAAGAAAGGAAAAAAAAAAAGTTAAAAGCCTATATATATATATATTCTTTTTTACTTTCATTTCCTAAATATATTACCTTAATCCTTCGTATTGTCTCTATAATGATTTTGATAATGTAATTAAAATCCAAAACAAATGTGTTAATCAATATAAATGATTATTTAACTTGTATTTAAGTTTTTATTTCAAAACAGGGATTCACGCTCATGATTATTATTAATGCTCATGAACAAGATCAAGGCAATGTATGAATTTTACTCATAAAAGATTTTCAAACCCGTGAACTTTCATTCATAACAGTTAAAGTATTTCACACCCATGATTTTTATTCATGCCTGTGAATGATTTAAGAATGATTTTAGTTCAGAGACACAGAAAAAGTTTTCAATGCCGTGAAAAATTATTCACGCCCGTGAAATATTTTCACGTCTGTAATAGTTATTCACGCCTAAGGATATTTTAAAATTTAAAATTGGCGTAGAAAATTTCAATGCCATGAATGTTGGTTCAAGCCCGTGAAGATGAAGCTTTACAACCGTGAAAAGTTATCACGACCGTGAATCGGTAGTTGCCTGTCAACGTCAAGGGCGATCTATTTTAAATATAGCTGTTGTAAAATGATTTGGAGACAAATCTTGCATTAAATACAACCAAAATGGTCACATTTAATCACCATTCATTGAATGCTATAAATACATGAAGATTTGAAATTCAAAAAAAAAAGTGAAGCACAATATCTATGTGAAATCAAATTGTTATATTCATACTCCGTTTTTTAAACTCTTTAAACTTTATTTCTTATTCTTTGAGTTCTTACTAGCTTTTGCTAGTCTTAGCTATTCATACTTCATTGTATAACTTTGGAATAGCTTTGTATAAATTTAGGGAGATCTAAAAATCTCTACCTCTATTATTGAGAGTGAAAATTAGAGTTGAAACTCAGTGTGTGTAGGGTGAAATCCCTGAAAATCTATTGTAATTGATTTGGATGGTGCACTCGATTCTAGTGGAACCTCAATATCAGGTTGATATTGAGAGAAGTGGATGTAAGAGAAGGAATTTAGCTCCGAATCACTATAAATTTGCTGAGATTTCTTAACCTTTCATTTTTAATATTACTTGTCATTTAAAATTAACATATTCTTTACATATTAGCTATATATTTTCTTCAAGATTTTTAAACTCCTATTCACCCCTCCCTCATAGGAGTATTGCCATAATAGTATTTAACAATTGGTATCAGAGCTTGTGCTTTAGTTTATATAAAATCAAACGATTTTTAGAGCTTATGATCTTGTTTTCATGGCAACCAACACAATATTTGAGGAAGGACAATGCAGCACCAGACCATCTTTATTCAAAGGAGTAAACTACAATATATGGAAGGTGAGGATGAGAATCCATATTCGATCCAAAGGACATGAACTTTGGGAAGCTATAAAAAATGGACCTTTCATTCCAATGAGAGATGACTCAGTTACTCCTAAGAGTCCAGCAGAACATACAAGTGAAGACAAGAGGAAAATGGCTTACAATGACAAAGCCATGGATCTATTATTTTGTGCACTTGATGCTACAGAATTTAATAGAGTTTCATCTTATGAAACAACAAGAGAAATCTAGAGTATGCTCAATGTCACTCACGAAGGAACTAATCAAGTCAAGGATACAAAAATTAACATGCTTCTCACTGAATTTGAAAACTTCAAAATGAAGAGTGATGAGAAGATTGCTTAAATGTACAAGAGATTCACAATAATTATGAATGACTTGAAGGGATTAGAAAAAGTCTTCACTCAAAAAGAATTGATTACAAGCTTTTGAGGTCTCTACCTGCAAATTTCGATTCCAAGGTAGATGCAATTAAAGAATCAAAGAATGTGAATTCTTTGACACTTAAAGACTTGGTTGGTAATCTTATGACTTTTGAGTTAAAGCTTTAAAATAGAAAAGCATCAAGAGAAGAGGAGGAGAAGCCAACAAAGAAAGAAAAAGGAATTACCTCAAAGACAACACTAGAAAAGAATGAAGACATTTCTAGTGATGAAGATGAAGACATTGCAATGCTATCAAGAAAGTTTGGAAAATTCTTTTCCAAAAATAGATTTAAGAGGAGAAGCTTCAAAGAAAGAATTAAGAAAGGAGAAGACAACAAAAGAGAAATAATTTGCTTTGAATGTAGAAAATCATGGCATATCAAAACTAATTGTCCAAACCTTAAGAACAAGAAGAAGATGGAAAAGAGGTCAATGAAATTCAAGAATAAGAACAAAGCATATGCAGCTTGGAGTGGAAGTGATACATCAAGTGATGAAAAATCAACCGAAGAAAAAGAAGAAGAAGAAAAGGTTAACTTATGTTTCATGGCTATAGAAGATGAAACAATTGAAGATGAAGAGCTTCTTAACGTAAGTCCTCAATCTTTCACTTTTCAAGAGTTAAAAATTGCTTTTGATGAACTTATGGAAGATTTTTTGCTAATTTCAAAAGAAAACAAAATTTTAAAGAAAACTTTATTAAAACTTGAACAAGAAAAGACAAACAATAAAGTTGTTCAAAATGATTTTTCAAAACTCTTAAGTGAAAATGAGAAAATCAAGAGAGAATTGAACGACTTTTGTAATAACCCGAACGATTATAGTGGAAAACCCAAATCGGGTAGGAATTTTTTTTAAATTCTCCAGGGAGCAATAACCGAAAATTTATCAAGGACAATGGAAAATAGACATTAGAGTGAATTATAGAATTTAAATGAGA
>CANXYC011135132.1:0-90763 GCA_948193065.1 Aleurites moluccanus | reverse complement strand
GCCAAGTGTGACCCACGCCATGGCAAATACATGGCCTGCTGCCTGATGTACCGAGGTGATGTTGTGCCAAAGGATGTGAATGCAGCTGTGGCCACAATCAAGACTAAGCGCACAATCCAGTTTGTTGATTGGTGCCCTACGGGATTCAAGTGTGGTATCAACTACCAGCCACCAACTGTTGTTCCAGGAGGTGACCTTGCCAAGGTGCAGCGGGCTGTCTGCATGATTTCCAACTCCACAAGTGTTGCAGAAGTCTTCTCCCGCATTGACCACAAGTTTGATCTCATGTATGCCAAGCGTGCCTTCGTTCATTGGTATGTTGGTGAAGGCATGGAAGAGGGAGAGTTCTCAGAGGCTCGTGAGGATCTTGCTGCCCTGGAGAAGGATTATGAGGAGGTTGGTGCTGAGTCTGCTGAAGGGGAGGATGGTGATGAAGGAGACGAGTATTGAGGGATGCACTTGGTATTTTGTGTGTGTGATATGGCTTTGCTGTTGTTATGAATGTATGTGTGCTTATTTTGCAGAAACTTGATACCTTGTATTGGTAGTTTCCTATATTTTGGTGCCATCTGTTACTTCAAAGAATCACAATGAGGTCTAAAATTGTTATCTTTTCCAATTTCCATTTTGTTTGAGAGTTATCTAATGATCTCCAGCCAGAAGTAAATCATTTACCTCTTGTGGATAATAAGCTAATAAAATAAAAGGTAGATAAAATGTTAGGCCATTTTTATTCGACTAAAGATAAATGATTCATATTAAGATTATATATTCAAAAGAGAGAAATATACCTTTTTCTATATTTAGGGCTTCTTTTTTCCAATTTTTGAACACAGAATTTGAATCAATAATAATAGCAGCTGGACTAACCATTACTTGTATGAATATTATTTTCTTTAAAACTTCCAGCAAAACATTTATCAATATGCCATGAACTATAACATCTGGCATCGCATCATAGTTATATAGCTTCTTTGCCATACACAATTTACTTAATTTCTTAAGGCTTGAGATCAAGGCAGATGTTGCCGATATGAGTTCAAATTTAAAACTACAATTTAATAAGTATACGAAGGCGAAAACAAGAAGCGCCCAGAGGAACTTCACAATGCCTGCTCCTTATGAAAAGTAACTGCAATCAGCAAGTCACGTGTACTTTTGATCAAACAAAACTTGTACTCGAGTAACTATTATTTATTTATTTGTCAATCTTGTTTCCCTGCTTTGCCAATAATCCCGATCGTGATATTATAATCATTCACATTCAACTCATTGCATCTCAATTATCATGTAATTACAAGAAGATTTTTCATCCAAAGGATATATAATATTTTTTTTTTACTGACAGTTAAATATTTTCAAAGATGATGCGGCAGACATCACTGTGGCTTTACGTGCTTCAGCACCGTCCCAGCTTTTCGACAAGGCGATTTTCTATTTCCATTCTCTTCTTCATCAACAATGCATATTTTGAAACCAATTCTGGATTTCTAGCACTAGCTGAAAGCTTGCAGCTGAGAGCTGACTTCTCCAACTTGTATCTGTACAAGCATGCAATTGGCACAAAACTTTCTTTCTTCTTGCAAAGCCAACCATGAGCAGCCCTCAATGCAGCTCCCAGGGAGGCAGAATCTGTCAAGCGAATAAAAGGGCTCCTTTATCAGATAAGACTAGAACAGCAGAAGAATTTAACAGCAAAACAATTAATTTCGACTCTTTCAAGTCTTTATTTTGTATGGTCGGAAATTAGCTCCAACATAACATAACACAAACTGCATACCAGGTCTTTGAACAGTATAGACATCGCAACCAAATATTGATGCCACTGAGTTTAAAATGTTCTGATTTGCAGATGCTCCACCAGTAGCTATTATTCGTTTTGGAGGGGTGGGCATGCCAAACCTTTCTGCATGAGCTCGCATTGAAAGGAACTGTCCCTCAATCAATGCCCGTACCTGCAGATGAAATTTTTTTTTTGTAGTCCTGGCAGCACAGCATCATATGTAAGCATACCACTAAAAGGTGGTACCAACCTCAGAAGCAGAATCAAATTCCTGCACTTCCTGTTCATTCACTTCCTCCAGACTGTCACCGTTGAAATTTTGGAGAATATAGCGATGGACACCAACTGGTTGTATAAATAATTGTTAGTTACATGAGGCTTATTTTAGATGATGAAAGTAGAAAATAGACACAACAAAATATTAAATAAAAAAGGGGGATATAGAAACCAAATTGTTATAGTAAATTACTTTGATAATTTAAAATATACATGTAAGGTGTGAAAATAGTTTCTTTTAATCCTAAGATTGCTCAGGATGTGTATAGCTTCCTCATAGATTACTGGTTGTGTATGAATAGAAAACCCTAAATGATGAGTTTCAGTGCCAAATTTGTACGATCAGTAGAGACATTGTGGGGTGAAAGAAGTTGAAATTTAGCGAAAGGCAAATGCCTGAACCTCGATGCACCCCATAGAGAAAAAAATTATAAAAAATATGAATGTTTGAAAGTCGACGAATTGACCTGGTAAGGGAGGAAGAATTTCATGGTCCTTATAGTAGAAGCCAATCTTCCCATCTGTTGAAGAGACTAGAATGAGGAGACAGAGCAAAAATAAATCATACCAAGAAAAAGTAAACCATCAAGTAAGTACGCAAACCATTAAGAGGTGGTGTTTGCTCCATAAACTTGTTGAAGACTTCCCAAGATTTCTCAGAGCAGCGGTTACGAACATCTAGTTCAGGATTGTTATCAGATTAAGGAACTGCTAAATGGTATTGGTGGAATGAAAACAAATGAGATTTGTACCTTCACGAGTTAGAGAACCATTTTTGTAGCACAACATTACCATGTAACCTTCTGTATCCACAGGATTAGGCAAAACATGCCCTTCTAATCTAGGTAGAGGATCAGTAGCAATCCCAAAAACCTAAAAGAGAAGTACAAGATTATAAGAAAAAAAAAAGTACGTGAGAATCTAATAGTAGGACTAAGTAAGAATAAAAATCAGGATTTTGCTCAACCCAATACATTACACAAGAAACAAGCACGAGTCCTTCAAAGCAAATGATCAACACTGGAAAAGATGTGAATAATTCCTAATATGGCTCAGACAAGAAATTAGAGAAGCAAAGCTAGCAGGAGCTTGCCACAGATTCTTAACAAACCAAGATTTTGTAATATCAAACTCATTTTGCTTGCAATCATGAACAATTAATGCTGCTAAACACCATCCATATTTAACAAAGAAAGAGAGAGATATAGCTTTACATGGCTAAAATACAAAAAAAAAAAAAAAAAAAAATCCTTAGCCACACATTTTAAGGCATTAATTTTATTAAACCTAGAGAACTGTAAAACATAGACAAATAAACAACTTGAGTATAGATATATACCATTGTATAAAAGGTATGAATCTGTGGTTTTATATTCTAACTTACAGTGTCACTGGTACCCAGGCTAATTGCCAGATCCCCTGGGGTGCTAAGAGTTAAACCTGCAGTTTCACAACGCTTTTGGTTAAGAAAAACAAACAACAATTCAAAAGTCCAAAGAAAAAAAAAAATTAGTCCTCAAAATAGTACTGAAACCATGACACATACCCAATGCCCCTCATAGTAATTATCACTTCAATTTTCTTTTTATCTCAGTTAAGGCAAATGCGTGCAGAACACTTGACAATATGATTAATTGAATTTATTGGTTTTTAGATGTCTTTACTTGTGAGATTAGATATTAAAGGAATATGATACATCTAAAAGTACATCACATTCTAGAATTTTAGTAAAATTCTTGAAATTTCTAATAAGATCACAACAGGGAAAAACATTACAAATGGAATTTAAAAACATGGCAACTCTTGCACAGGAAGAAAAGATCATCTCCAATAAAAGCATGAAAGCAAGTACGCTGCATTCTTAATTTATGGGGAAAAAAGAAAATTCTAGCCAGCATCATGGACAAATTGTTACACAAGGAGGTGAAAGTTACACATAAAAGTACTGACCTGCTAAACTGTTGGGATTGTCTCCAGACCAGTGAATGACCAGACAATTTTTATTAAATTTATACCTGTATGGCAGTAGATGAAGTTTTCAAGGTACTAAACTAAATTCACCAAACAGCTACATGTCATGAACATGCACAACAGAACATCAGGACAAATAAACTTTATCAGAGCACAACCTATAGTACATCAACTAATTGAAGAAATAGCCATGAACTCATCTTTCATGAATCCATTTCTTATATTAAACGGCACAAGCATGCATATATATTACACATAACTTACTGCAAGTGTAGTCGAGTAAATCAAATATGGCTGAAATAGAACTTCTAAGGACTGTGGCAAACAATTAACATGGTTCAGGAACAAGTCCAAGCATGGTGAGGGAAAGACAATTGATTAGATACTGATATTTCTCCAAGTCAGGTTGCATTTACATGCTGACTATTTGACTTTTATCAATATTAGTTCTTTGATTTCACCACCTACCGTACATAATTGAATTAACTAGTTTACAGTGTGCATGAAATATAATGCAGAAAAATTAACTAGTTTACAGTATGCTACTAACCTCTCTACAAAATATGGAGCAATATGACCAGCAACATCATAGGCTGGAGCCAATTTTCCAATTTTTTCCCTCAAACCTGGTGCAGTAGCCTACAATTGCAATTAAAAATCAACAAATACAAAAAGCAACAACCTAATTCAAAGTATAATTTAGCAACTATAATAAAACATAAACCCAAACATACAGCAGACAAACCTCTAAACAAATTTCAGCCCAGTCTCTCTGCTTAATATCCATCAAATTCATCCCAGAACCATCGGTGTAATCAATACAAGCATAAGCTCCAATAAAAAGAGATGCCATAAATGAGCTAACAAGAGAAATCCTCTCAGTATCATTATAAGCTTCTGGCAGTGTATGAAATATCTTCCTAATCTGTGGTCCAGTGAATCTCTCATAGGCACGCGAGCCAGTTAATTTTGAGAGCTCCAATGCTCCACCAACAGCTTTCTCTATCTCTCTACATTGCGTGGTGGTGCTGCTATCCATCCATATGGGCGAATCCTTGACGGAAAATGCATTGCCTAATTGATCCACCAATGGCTTATTGGGGTCCAACGATGATAATATTGCAGAACTGCCAGTCTTCCAGTAAACACTACCATGTTGCTGTCCACTACCAGAAAGTGCAGCAATTTTCTCAAAATCAAAACCGGATTTGGTGAGCCTCTGAAGAACAAGATCAAGAGCTTCTACCCACAATAATGTGGGTGAAACAATTTTGCCATTGTCAGTGGGATCTCTATAAACTCCATCTTTGGTCTTATAATGGGGTAAATCGGAGTCAAAATGAACTAGCTCTGATTTTACAATGTTGAGATTAAAATCCAAAACAGTTGCCTTCAACGACCTTGAAAAGATCAAAGTTTCACAAAAATTTCAGAATTCGTCAATGTAATTCTCATGAAAACTAAAATAACACAAAGGGGAAAATTAAAAATTGGTAAATTAACTGGCCGATCATAAAATTTTCAAATCCATTCACATTAAAAACCCAAAATCCTTAGAAAAAGATAAGAATCCATCAACCAAAAATGAACCAAAACTCGATTTAACTATCTGGGTTGCTTTGATTTTTGTGTATAAACTACAAGAATCAACCAAACAGACAGAAGGGTAGAGTAGAGCTTACTGAGTAGAGCTGTCGAATCCAAGAAAAAGGGAGTCCCGAGGAAGAGATGAATTCTCCATTGGTAAAACACCAATCTGCTGACTTCTAAGTAATTAAACAGAGAACTGACAGCGTAGGATTTTGGCACTAAAAAGGAAGTTGATTAATATATCAAAATCGAGCAATTTAAGTAGAAAGGAAGGTTTAGTATAAAATATTTGGATAAGGACGCGATTTAATTGGATGAGATAATGAGTAAGCGCTTAATCCATAATTTAATCCGCTGTTAACAAATTGGATATTTGTAATATTCTGCCAAATCTGTTACGGCCAATGAAAGGGAAAAAAAAATCACAACAACATTCTTGTAGATTTCTTTAATTTTTTATTGCAATTAAATTAAATTATTATAAAAAAATACGAATAATTATTTACTAAAAATTATTTATCAATGATAATCAAATATATTAAATAATAATTATCACATGAATAAATATAATAATTAACTATTTAAATTATGAATAAAAATAAAAAATAATATACTAACCGAATTATATAACTCTTTTATATTTATAATTATCATGTGGTAAATTTATCATGAATTTTAGATTTTTTAAAATTAATTTTTTTTATTAATTCTATCATAATTTTAAAATTTTAATTACAATTTTAAATTGAAAATTACTTAAAAAAACTAAATTAAAAATAATAACTATAATATTTTTATATTAATTTGAAAAATAAAAATAAAATTGAATTTAGAACTTATTATATTATGTTATCAATTTAATTTTAAAGTATCAATTTAACATTTAAACTTTAATATGAATTTATTGGATTCTCTTGCTTTGTAAATTTGATAAACTATTAATAATTAAATTAATGATTTAATTAATTAAATTTATAAAATTAAAGAATTTAATTAATTTCAATTAAAATTTAAAAATATTATTGAGAATATCATATAATAAATTTAAAAATTATATTGTGATTTAATGTAAAGTTGCAGTTAAGTTTTCTTGCTATTGCGAATTAGAATAGAATTGCAATTAAATTTTCAAATTAAGATACAATTGATAAAAAAAAAAAAATAGACTATAATTACAAAAAGTAAACAAAATTCAACGTAAATTTATTTAAGCCTTATTACTATCAATGTATAATTTCAAATAAATAAAAAAATACTATTAATGTATATGCTGTAATACATAAAGCGAAGTCTTATTTTTCAGACTGATATGAAATTGAACATCATCCAACTTCATTTTGGTCCTATTTGAAATTGGGAAAATGGGACTGTCACCAAATGCCATTTCAGTCGATCCCTTAATGCCATTCTACCAAAATTGTGTGCTTTTGGGCTCCTTTGTCAGCAGTCTCTTCTAGTGAAAATATTAAAAGGCAAGTAATTAGAGTACACCAACACCACGCCAACACCAACAGCCTTCATCATTGGCTTGTTGCATGCACAAATGCAATCCTTCTATCTGTTATCCTTCTAGCTTAAGCACAATGCAAACAGGAAACTGCCCAACCTAGAAAATAATTACAGCACTTCTCTTGAAATCAACACTGCAAGTTTCCCTGCAAGCTTCTTATGGTTTGAAATCTAAACTCCGACCAATGCTTGAAATATATACAATATATTCTGGGTGGCCGTACTGGCTTGTGGCAGAAATAAAATTCATATAATATGTTAATAATTAGCTTCAAGACAGTAGTTCTCAGTGGCCAACAAGTCCATCCATAAAAGAATGTGGGCTGCCATTTGTTAGAAATCCCTTCTTTTAGATCCCAGTATTTCTGGACCCCATTGCCAAGACAGGCTATCAAAGCTGGGATAGCAGTGATCTGAAATTACTTCGCTCATCAACGAAAGAGTTCCTGGAAAGACCACATTATGAACTTTGCAAAAATATCAGACTCCAAGAACTCAATATGAGCAGTCCGTCCAATGAATGAGTTAAAGTTCCGGCCATAGGAGGAGGTATCAAAGTTGACATCACATCGCATGAACACCCGAGGCTGTGAGGTTGGAGCCCGTATCTGATCCAAGCAATTATTCAGCATTTCCAGGAATACTCTGCCCTTTCTTGAATAATCCAAGGAAGCAGACCGACATAATTCAATTCTTGCAGAATGATATGGCACATAACCATCCTGAGAGAAATGTAATTACCTAATAAGCATATGGTTAGAAAAAATGCGTTCTTCACATCTTCCCTATTTGGTTTATCATTACCCTACATGAAGGAATGTAACCTAAGAAACCTACAAATTGCTCAAACTTGAATTACCCAGTTAAAAAGATTAGTAATTACTTTTAACACTAGCGGGCAGACCCAGCAGAAATTCTGTAAACGTTTGCAAGAATTTCAAAAAGTTAAAAAGTTATGTGCGGATTATAGGATGATTAAGTACGTACCTGCGGTGAAGAAATCAGAATTATATGCTTGAAATTCTCTAGTGTCTTCTGCTGAAAGAACAAAAGAACACAATTTTAGATTCCTTTCACACACATTTCTGAACACTATATGCACCCATTGCTTGGGAAAGTACAAATTTCTATATCACAGAATTATCATTACATTTCTTTTTCTAAAAAGGCAAATAAGACAGTTTCATTAGGTCATGCTTTCAAGATTGAAGGTATATAGAATGAGCAAGCACCTTGCTCTGACACTTCACACCCTCTCTCTCTCTCTCTCCAGTAAAAGGAAAAACCAAAAGCAGAAGATGGCTGAAACCCATACAAGATTTGACGGACGAAAAAAATTTTATTTTTTAGTACCTCACAAAGTCTGTAGAAGAAGGTATTTTGGAGATTTGGATCATCTGTGAAAGTGAGCTGATGAATGCACTGTGTTCCCCTGAACTTCTTCATAAACCACATCCCAGAGTTGAATAAAGAGTTTGAACTGTAAAGATACCCCAATTGTGGACCAGATACAGAAACATATGTGTATAGGTGTCTCCGGAATGGTTCCATAATGCTTTCTTCAGTAACGTAAATAAAGATCTGGAGTCAAATTACTGACAAAAAGAAACATATGGCGTCCTTATATGATGAATTTTACCTGCTAACGCTGTTCTTATAATAACATTTCCAATGGAATGCCCAACAAAGCTAAGCTTGATATCTCTTAGACCACCAGATCTTGAAAACTTGTTCAGTTTCCTTTTAAGAAAAGAGATCACCTCCTGAGCTAGCCTTAGTCCCATTTCCCTGAAGTCTCCTGATGTTTTGTCTTCATTTGCCTCTGACATGAGAATTTCTATCTTGGGGTCTATCAAAAGCCATTGATTTCGAATAAGTCGTAAATCCAGATGGTGTCCCTAATTGTTGGAGTTGCAACAAACAAAATTAATCCGACCGATATCAGCTTAAATACAGCTCAAATACAGAAGAAATAAAATTTACAAATGATTGTCCCAACAAATAAAGTAATAAAGAAAAACAGTTGGCCAAAGATTACACAAAGGACAACAGAAATAGAAATTATACCCCCAAAGCAAAACAAATAGAATTCTCAAACCACAAACCTCAGTTTAAGATAAGAGCACAAAAACATTGCCTAAATTTGATTCAAATAGCCAAATTTGAGTATATTTAAAGTGAGGAAACGAAAATGAATCATGATAATAAGCACAAGCCCTCCTAGAGAAAATCATCTATTTTTAAGTTCTACACGGGAGAAGAAGTTCAATCTCACTATTTCAAGGTAACTGTTTACGAAAGATGTGAATTGAATTACAAGAATGGAAAAATCATTGCTAGAATGGTTAAAGAATTCAAAGAGAACAGTGCAAGCTCTAAATTCGTTTCACCAAATTCAGTCAAATAAAAACCTTACTTGAGGTTATTTTGGATGCTTCTATGGAAATGACAGCTCACTGCCCCAAAAAAGGACAGTTTGATCCAATCCCACTAAAAAAAAATTCAAGATATGCCCCTATATCCTACCTGTTATGCCAACATCAGAACTTTCAAATAGGAAAATTTGGTCAACATCTTCCAAACAATGAAGTAGAGAAGTTAACTTTACTAATTTTATGAAAATGTCAGATGACATGTATTTGAGATAAATAAAAAATCAGATCAGCAGCTCCTTGGAGCAGTCAATAACAAGAATCCAATTCAGTTCAAAATAATGATATCCAATTTGATCAGCAGTAAATCACTTACCTCTCATCAAGTTCAGTAAAATGTTAAGGTACATCATATAAGGTCAATTAAAGTACAATATATTGCAAAATAGCCACAAATAAAGCACCAAACACACTGTTTCCAAAATGCACTTCTGATATTAACTTCACCTCTCAGAGAAAAAGAGGTAGACCAAAGAAAAAAACATAGAGAGAGAGGAGGGACTGAGGACTGAAAAGAAAAGGCAACACAATAAGAAATTCGATGTAACCTGTGGAAGAGAAAGACTTGCCTGAAATCCATGCACAAAGACAACAATCTTCAACTCACGGCTTTTTTTCCGTGAGGTACCATCAGGAAGCTTCTTTAAAGATTCACTGTCAGGTCCAGCAAATAAGCTAGGTGAATCTATCAGGTCCAAATTTCTGAAGTAAGAATTTTCACTAAAAGTACGCCGCGGTGCATTTATGACACGCTCCACAAGTATAATAGGAACTCGCAGAGGATCTCCAAATATATACATGTCTTGAATTGACCGAGTATTAATCTGCAAGGAAACAAAACCTGTTCTGTAGAACTCCAGAGTACAACAAAGATGAGGACGACAAATCAGTCAATGTGGGAGTAATAATTCACCCTCATTTGGGCAATACTTCTCCGGTGAAGCTCAGCACGTGTAGCAGCAGCCTGGACTGGCTGTACAGAAGATGAAAGAGAGCAAAAAAAAAATTAAAGAAAAAAGAAAAGAAGAATTTGTTCTATGATTGAAATAAAAAAAAAAAACTTCAGTCTAAAATAACCAACAAAAAGAATGTAGAAAAAAGGCACTTGCATCATCAGCTAACTTCCAGAAACTCGAAACTCTTTTATCAACAACATGGTGGGAAGAATCATGACTTCCACTGCTTATGTAATGATGAGGCATCTCAACCTTAGAGTATACCATCCATATTGACCACTCAGCTCTGCGATCCTTAGCCCATGCATCACGCAAGAACCTTAGTATCTTTCCTTTGTTTATCCTGGAATGAAGTAAAGGTCAGCTGAGTATACAAATTAATTAAATTGCCAGCACCTAAACTCCTTGTTATATTAACGGCAGCCAAGGATATGAATATCAATCAAGTCCACTTTGGAGGATGTTTCAAACACATTACGTCAAGTTGCAGATGTCAAGTGCATTGGAGAATGATAAGGTGCTAAACAAGACCAAGAACAGTATATTAGCTATATGTACTCAAGCAACTGTGAAATAGAAGCAATAATATAACTCAAAATTGTAAGTTTGAAACAGTACAACAGCAAGCTAGAATTACATATGGAACTGAACAAAAGTATCAAAGAAAATCGGTGAATAGTCGTTAAAAATAACTACATGATAAGATCTAATAAGTTGGAATGATAACATAAGCATGGATATTGGCAATTGCTGACAGTTTATGGTCCAATAACATAAAGGTTCTAAAGATGAAGAAAACAGCAGATATAGAATCACCAAATTGCAGATTTGAATTGATAACTAGTGCTACTCAACCATCCAACTATAGAAAGAGTAAAAGAAACTGGAAGCTGAGTTCCAGCATAAAGGAAAACAGAATCCAGGAGAGACAAGGAGAGATCCAAGAGGTGAAAATAAAAGGAAAAGAGAGGACAAAGAGTGATCCAACAAGAGAAAAGAAAAGGAAAAGGAGGGCAGAAGAGAAATTGGTGCAGCAGCGACCTTGTTTCTGAAGTTTTAGAACTGTCCCATCAGAAATAGAGCTTAGGCCCGATTTGGTTAGCTATTCGTAACAGTTATTGTTGATAGCTGATTACTAGCTGATAGTTAATTATTGTTAAGTGTTTGATAGAAGTATTATTAGTTGTTGCAATTAATATATTTAATAACCATTACAAATAAATATTAATATTTATCTTTTATTTAAATATTATTTTTAATAGGGTAATTTATTCTTTTTATTTAAAAAAGTAGGAGTTGTTTCGAAAAAGTTCTAAATTAGAGTTTTTATAAACAACAGCTATTTGACTATATAACAACTATCTAATAGCAAACAACTATCACTAAAAAAATAAACAAACAATTTTAATGTAAATGTAGGGAACCAAAAAGCTAACGGTTACATCAAAAAGTTTTTCCAAACACCCAATTAGACTTGTGCATGGCCACTATTCTCCTTCTAAATATCACCATGTTGGCAAAAATAAAAATTAAGGTACTTTAAGCAGTCATGTGATAGATGTCCTACTTAAATGAGGCTATGGACATCTCCCACGACAGAGAATTAAAGTTTTCAAAAAGGAAAACAGTGTCTTTTTTCTAAACTGAAAATAATGGCATAAAAAATCATAACAATCTAAATTTTTATCAGTATACTAAATCAAATTTCTTTCAATTGGAAGCCCTTAAGACATTTGTTACTGATAATTTATTGGTTCCAACTCCTGCTGAAAAAAATTTATTGAGTAACCAAAATGACAGAGCATCTTAATAACTGTGAAAGTACATGGTATTAGATACTTGCCCATTATAAAGTTCCATATAAATCCATAAAACGTTCAAACAACTTGGCAAATTTATTTTCTCAACAGCCTTCAGTTAACAAACTTAGATTACAATTGTATAAACATTAAATTATTTCTAAATTACCTGGCTAAATTTTTATGCAAATAAAAGAAGCTTAGTAGAGTGTGCTGGACTGCAAAAGCAAACCTGTGGAACTGCAGAAAAGTGCTCCACAAGTATGATAGTTGAGTACCCAGCAAAAGAAAAATGTTCATCACAGCATCCATTGGTAAAAAATATGGCAGCTTATCACTTTGGAAATCGGGAGTGCCATTTTCTTTCTGGTTCAAGAAGAAATGAAAATATTAAGTAAATAATAAACCAAACAGCGGTGAAAATATAATCAAGAATTGTTAGCTATGCAAATGAAGCAAAGACCTCGAGACCATATGGTAAATTGCCTTGCCCACCTACTTCACCATATGCAGTACCCAGATCTGCTCTCAGGATAGAATCAAACATACTCATATCATTCATTTTGGACATAAAATCAGTTAAATCAATTACTTGGTCAATGCCTTTGCTAAGTCTTTGTAGTTCTTCAAGTAAAGTGTCACGGGCAACTAACAATGATTTAACAAGCATGATCTGGTTCATGCCTACAAAAGCCACTGCAGCCAATGCCTGATCAATCACAACATTTTTTTTTTTAATTTCAATACATGTAGAATAAGTTTCACAAAGCTAAATAACAAGGAGCCAATGCCTTCATACTCGTGAGTTGCATGTTTCAGATTCAGGAATGTGAGCATATACCAAAAGCAGTGGGCTTCTATCACAGCTGAGAATGTTTCACCTTTCAAAAACTATTTCTTCTTTACACCAGAAATGTTTTACAATATTTTTACTAATTTATATTATCCACAGACTTCATAAAAAAATTGTGTTATATTCTAATGTGCTGATGTTGACTGATCATCCTTCCAGTCTTTATTGGCAACTATAATTTCTAGTTCTAGCCTCTCATTTGGGAAAATCTGGAGGCTTCAAAAATTCAAATGGCACTTCCTCTTGACACTTATATAATATCTCTCTTTCTTTTAAATGAAACTGAAGGATACTTGGGAATCATATATGTCAGCAGAATATAAGAACCATGTAGGTATTCTGTTGCATAGCTTCCAATTTTACATGAAGCAGTTCATACCTTGTTATATTCTAAAAACTGGGCTCTGTGAGGAAACACATTATGATATGAAAGTTTGAAATAAGGTTACTGATTCAAAATATTGCTTTTCAGACATTACACCAGTACCATGAAAATAGGACAAACTCAAGATAGTTGACTGCAAGTTTTACATACAAATACATGCAAATATGTAGCATGCATATGTGTACACTCACAAACATCTACATGCAAGAATATTAGCTACAAGTGTATTATTCTCATTGGTATAATAGTCACCATAAACAAAATGCAACAAAATAACGTACAGTTATTAAGAGAGAGAAGAAATAGAGACAAAATCATGTGAAAGTAACTACAAGTGAAAGATTAATCAAAGCATACTTGATTGGACCTATCAATACTTTCACTAGCAACATCTTCAGGGTGGTAAGGATCACTGCAATGTCCACTACAGCCAGTTACTTTCAAAAACCACAATTGATATGTAATGTGATCAGGACCAAGTTATTTATTTACATAGTAGAAATGTGATGAACCTGGATATATGTGCATGGGAACCAGCTTTCAATAGACCGACATGCACACTTGCTTCAACTAGAACAGCATGAAATATATCAAAATGAATAGGGCAGTACGAATGAGATCCCAAAAGAGCTTTAGGAGGAATTCGAAATTCATGGACTGCAACAGATGAAGTTTCCAGATATGCTAGCAACCCAAGTCTGCCCAGAGTGCAATTTGTTGTAATTGCCTTTTACTTTTATGATGAAGCAAAACTCATTTATTTATCAAGCAAAGTTTCTTATTATTGCATTCATCTTCTAATAAAATCAAAATTTCTAGAAAATGCTTTTAGTAATAAAAAATTTATAAGGGCAAAAGTTGAACCAAACAAAAACTCAACTTACTAAGTTCAATCACGCAAGAAAAGGAAAATACCAAATGAAGGTTCTTCTTAACTCACCTGTTCTCTGTTATGGGAGCTTGCAAAAGCTCAAATTTCAAAATAACAGCAGATGTGGATGGAACCTGCATATTGTAAAACACATGAGCATAACCTTGTTTTTTTTTTTTTTTTGGAGATAAATAAAGAATTTATGAGAGATAAGAAAGAAGATAATCACATGAAAAAGGCTAAATCGCCCTCTTAATGAAAGGAAAGGGTAACAAAGTAGAATTAACAACGTATCCATCCATCATATAGAATGTCAGATACAAAAGCCCTTCTAAATGCCCAGAAGCTGAACTCCATAGAGAAGCAAAGAAAACAATTTTGTACCACAATAATTACAAATGCAAGTACTGGCTGTTAAAACTTATATCATTCTCTGATAATCAGATACTCCAAATAACTGCGAAAACAATATAGAAAACATCACACCTTAGCCTCGTTTTTCCTTCCAGAATTTTGGACTAAAAATTACAATCTCAAAATCTTGTAGTCTACAGCTTGCCAAAGATGCCAAAGATTGTCCGTCCAAAAAGGATAATGGTGTATGATTGTGAGAACCACTACAGTAATAACACTTTACAATGACATTATGAAAATTTCCATGGAGCTTAGTGAAGAGTTTAGAAGTTGTGTTTCCATAGAAAAAGGCTCCCCCTTTCATTTCATCAGGGCCTTTTCACATTGGATGATGATAGTTAATGTTGCACCAACTTAGCTAAATGGAGTTTGACCACAAAGGACATCTTGCTTTGACATTTTATGGTATCTTAAATTCCGGTATGACCCACTTTTTAGAGCTGCAGTCTTTTTTTTTATCACACTTGATCTAGCATGTTTAGGAAGGCAACCAATTGCCGAACTTATTTCTTCCATTCTCTCCTCCTCTTAATAGACATATAAAATTGACAAATATTGCTTTGTACAGGAGATGTTAAAACATACACATACATATAGAGTGAGAGAGTGAGAGGGTGACAGAAAGAGAGAGAGTATTACCTTATATTTACTAAGAGATAGATCAAATGAGATCATGACGGATAAACAAATATCTTGCCTTGCATATTTAATCCGAAACGGCTGTGTTAAGAAACTATTGTCTGTATCATTGATCCTCCATGTCCCATATATATTCTCCGTATCCATATCATGAGCTGCAGCTCAAACAAAAATATTTTTTTTTTCACTTCTGTATTATCCCATAAAGGTCAAGCATGAAAATACTAAAAAATCTATCATTTAAGGGAAGAAAATTGCATCTCTAAGCATGAACGATAAAAAAAGTTAATTTAAAAACAATTGATGTAGCATAGGCATCTTAAAAAGCTGTTCCTCCAAGTTCTGAAGGTAACTCCATAACCTGAGAGTCTGGATGGTAATAACACAGAATGTTCAGTCCCCAAGGATAACTCGAATATCCAAGATAAAAATCTCATTGTGTTGCGGTGGGGATTTTATGGGATGGGGAGGGCAACCCTATCACATAGATCAAGGTTTAAAGGGCCTTCTAATGAACCCTTAAAACTATCATAAAGTTTAACCATCTACTCACGCACTTTCAGAAAAGAAGTTTTTTTCCCCTTTGCTTTATTTTACTTCAACAAATGTTGTACTCCATGCCAGTAAATATCATTGTTCTACAAGGATGCTGTCAGCATGCCAGGAATGTCATAGGCCTAAATTTTCAACAAACTTTGAAATTGAAAATAGAGCACAGAAAATTTTGTTTATTCAATGGCAAAGAAAAACAACCTCATAAAATCTTTTATCACTTAGCTATTACTTTGCATCTCCAAAGATTTTAGCCAAATCATGATAAAACTCATTTCAAAAATCTCAAGAAGAAGAAGAAGAAAAATCTACATTCAACAAGATTAGTTGAAACCATTCATGACGCTAGAAAAAATTTAACAACAATGCTGGATACTCGAATACAAAAAACATAAGGTTTCAATAGCATTACCGATATCAGACTGTGTAACAATTCTACATGGTTACAAGAGTTTTCAGATTATACCACACAAAAGAGTGCAGTGTAGCAATATTTCATACCATAGATGAAGTCCTGAATTTTATAAACCACAAGATTCATATTTAAGTCTCCCAAAGATGAAAAAAGTGGACTCTCACTAACATTCTTCTTCCAACAAGAGTTAAAAAATAAGTCTAAAAAAAAAAAGAAAAACACACATTCACCAAAGATAAGGAAATATTAGCATTATCATTTCAACGAAATTACCTTCATATTGAACAACCCTAGCTGGAGTTCCCATAGTAGTATACTCACTGTCTTCCCATCTCATGGTGACCTTAATTTGATAGAATCTAAGAATAAAAATGAAAAGGGGAATAAAAATCAACAAAGAAGTATATGAATTAAAAGAGAGGAAGAAAATGAAATTTATTCACAGTTAATGGTCTACTAAAAAACATACCCTTGCTGAAAAAGGTCAAGGTTGTGAAACCTATGGATGTAAATGGTAATTTCTTGCACCGTGTCCCACATGGCAATCAGCTTAGTTATAGCCAGATGCGACTTTGCATTGGGCAGGCACCTCTAGCCCAAATTCAGGTTCTATGCCAATTAATCATGCCAAATGCTTTGAAACATAGGATATCAAAAGTCCTCAAATCTTGCATTCTCGCTTTTTCAAACTAAGTATTAAAATCTAAGACGTTAAAATATTCAAATATCCTTCTTAATGCCTATAAACACTAGAGAAGTTCTATGAAGTTCATTTCATTAAGAGAAACATGATAATCACATGACAAAGCACAAGACTTCTCAATGGTGGTTATTTCTCTTTCGAAAAACTCCTCTCTCTACAACTTAGCTCCCAAGATTATCCCTCTTTTGCAACCGTGATACTTGACAGCTGCAAAGGAATGTTAAAAATGCAAATGTGATAAAAGAGAAAAAGAATTTCACAATGAAATGAAAAAACCAAAATCACAAAGTTCATTCTAGTGTAAGGAAGTGCAAATGTAATACGCTGATTGTTTACCTTGCACATTCTTAATCTTACTCATATTTAATATCTACAAATACAACTCAACTCAACTCAGCTCTAATCCCAACATTAATTAGGGTCAGGCATTATATTTAATATCGACAAATATTAAAAAAAAAAAACGATCACATTACCAGATAAAACCACCACAGAGCCAATCAATTTGATTTAGTTCATATTTCCTCCATTTATTATCTTACATTTCCCATAATCATATTGTTAACAAATTAATATAATCTGTACATTTGAACATTTTATTATAACAATTAATCTAATATAAAGCAAAGATAATTGAATTAAGAAATAATTACACCTTCCAATCTAGGGAAACGATACGAAACTAAATCATTGCTTCAAATTCTCAGAAATAAAGCATTATATCATTAGAAGGGTGCAATGTAATAAAATTTCAAAATAATTTTAAATAAAAATTAGAAAAATTGATGGACAATAGAAAACAAAAACCTTGTTGTTTAGATCTATAATTTCTCTGAGAAAAAAGGATTTTGAGAATCTGGAAATAGAGAAAGATCTCGTGGTCCTTCTGATTCGTCTTTCAACATTTCATCAAACGCTTTTCTATGCTTTGCGCCAAAATCAGTTGGGGTGGCTATTGGGTCGGGTTCTCACCCGTTTAATAGAAGTTTTTGGGCTAATAAAACTTAGTAGGCCCAGGAACTTGAGTTTAATATTGTAGAGGTCCAGCATAATTGGACCTAACCTCCAAAACACTAAATCTCATATTATTTTCTTTTTAGTCAACAGAACCCACAAATCATTAGATTTTTTTTATATATATATTTGTCATCAATTTTAATAAAATAATCATAATTACTAAATTGTAATAGAATTTCAGTCATATTTTTAATTTGCACAATAATTAACACGCTTCGACCCCACTTTTAAAATAAAAAATAATATTTGATGAAATTTGATACCATCCTAATTAATCTTAAATCTTATTAAAATAATAATATTTTATTTAAAATTATTATCGGTATGATTCAATCTGACTAAATAATTCAAATTATCTAATCTCATTAAAATAATAATATTTTATTTAAAAATATTATATATTCGATCTAATTAGATAATTTAAATTGTTTTAACTTGATTATAAATTTAAATTAAAATCCAAATATTTAGATAAAGTCATATTCCGAACAATCATAGGCTTCTATCTATATATTATAGGATTTTCATAGTTAGTCATCACATATGTAAATTTTTTCCTATTCTATACGAATCTCATTTTATTATTATATTAATTAGTCATTATTAAAATTAAAATAATTATTTATTTTTAAAATAATATCATCTTATTATTATATTAATTGAAAATTTATTACCTACAGTTAGTACACATTAAAATACTCATTTTTTTTTAAAAAAATTTAAATAGTCATATGATTTTATATAACATTGATAATAAACCTATATTTAAATTTCTCATCTTAATGCTAAATAAAAAATTATACAATCTTTTATAATAACTTCACATATGGGCAGTGAACAATAGTAGACCACATCATAGCAGTAACAAACCGATCCACTTTTTATAATTGTTTAATAGAAGATAACTTTCAATGGAACGTTTGTATCATTTTATTTACATATGGTAATGGAAAATTATTAAATTAAACTTAACATTTAAGAAATTTTCCGCATGGGTTGTGACTTCGTGAGGCTAATTATAAGTTTTAAACGACAACGAATTGAGTATGGTGTAGAGAGGAAGGGGAGAAGATCAAGGCATTGATATAGTTATCAGGGGAAAACATTGCAAATCAAACTTTTTTTCGCATGCAAATCATTTCAACAATTCAAGGCAAATATTAAGGCATTGATATGGTGAATCATTGATTATAGTCATCATAATCTTTATTCTAAAAAGAAAGTTTTAAGTCAATGTCAATTTTTATCCCTGTTAATGAGTTTTAATTTTAATTAAATAGTATAGTTTTTTTTTTTCAATCAATAAGGATATTTTCATATCAATTTATATTTTAGTTGAGACTAAGTTTTTTATTGATACGAGTCTAATAAAATAGTCTCATATTCAGTCTATATATTTATAAATTATTTTCAAAATGTTGATTCAAAAAATTTAAAATAATCAATAAAAAGAGGTGCAAATTTTATTATCAATTAAATTAATTATAAGAATCAAGTATAATTGTTTATGAGATTGAAAGGTTGCTGATCAAAATAATGTTATTATTGCAACAAAAATTATATAGAAATAAAATAAACAGACATAAATTTTATAAGAGCTCGCCCTATTAAAATTCGTTAATTGAGTTTATTTTGTTACATTGAATCAATAGTTCACTAGAGTCGATTTATTGATTGTAATTGAACATGTGTCTAATTTTTTATAATTATTATTAGAAATATTTATAAATGAAATGTTTATTTGTCATTTTCCTGATTAAATTCTCAATTTTATTAATTATTTTTTCAAAATTCATTGTTGTAACAATATTATCCATATAAATACATGTACACATTACAATTGAGATCTGTTATGAAAAAAATTATAACATTACTTAAAGTTACCAATAAAAATTACAACATATATCTTTAAATCTTTAATTTTCGTTAAAATTTTGAGGTTTGAAGATTTAAAAGGAAATGGTTTCAAATCAATTACGATCAATCATCTAAAGTAACGTTGTGATTAAAGAGTAAATTAAAATTTAGAGTGACAAAAACAGCACTTCAAAAAGAAAATTAATTCAATCAATAATTCACAAAAAATAAAAATCTAAACAATAATTGATTACAGATGAAAAAATTATATTTGTGGTCCCTTTAAAATAAAAACAAGGGAAAAAATTATAGAAAATAAACAAGTTGCCTCAAATTTGATTTTTATATAAAGAATATGAAATAGTGTGTGTATGTGGTTAGGGTTGGGGAGGCTTGAGGTAAACTTGTGACCTCAAATTAAAAGTGTAGTCACGATTAAATCAAATTAGAAAGGACCCCATTAAGGGTTTGTCCATTTCTCTATAAGACCATGAAAAATAAGAATGGCAGAGATGATTATATAATATAAATAAAGAGAGTGTTTACATCTATTTAAAATTTATTTATAATGATATTTTAATTTTTTTTTAAAATAATATATGATAAAATTTTATTTTTAGTCATAACACTCTCACTATATATATAATCTCAAATTATGGTTTGCATTTCATTTTCAAATAATTGCTTGGACCGACAGAAACAAGGGTCGTTTTCCACATTTAATGTTGTTTGTCATGTATCTGCCTATGTATTAATCCTATCTCTTTTTCATTGGTACACTGCACACATATAAATAACATGCCATGGGGTTTTTCTCGAGCTCTTGTCCCTTCTATATATTTCAATTTCATGATATCTTATCTTTTCAAGTCTTATTATATATTTCAATTATATAATATCATTTTTTTTTATTTATATGGCTAAAACTTGCATAAATCCACTCAAATTTAATTTTCATCAAATAAAAATTATAAATATAGAAGATTGGTTGACAAGTTTATTTATATAAACTTAACCAATCAAATATTTCAAATTTCACTCAATAATTCAGTAAAATTTCTATAAATTAGGATTTTCTATAAGTTTGGATTCCGTTATTCATGGAAAATTGAAAAAACTTACAAATTAGATACAGGCGAAAGTTATTTTTAAATTTCTTAATTTGTTATTTTTTATTAAGATTATAAGAAATATTAAAACACTATAGATTATAGAAAATAAATAATCATTTCTTTTATAAATCTTATTAAATTGCTGAAATTCTACTATAATGAAATAAAGGAAAACACTAACTTTGAATCATTTTAATATTTTTCATATTTCAATCCAAAGATTGAACAAATTAAAATATATTTTGAATAAGCACATGATTATCAAAAGAGTCAATTGTTATTTATTCTACTGAACTTATCTACCTTCTTAATTAGTTTAATCATAGTACAGAAAGACCATATATTGAAACAGGATAGGAGAGAGCATATAAAATTAAACTTAGATGTGATAAACAAGTCATTTTGACTATATGTTAATTCATAAGAATTAAGAGTCCGCTTTAAACAGGTGGATTAAGATGATCAAGAGTTGTGAATGTATAATAAAGATTAAAAATGGTCCCATGTTATTTATTTGGATTAATTACTATTTAATCTCTACAATTTATCAAAATTAACATAACGATCTTTGCATTTTAAAAAATTCATTATTTAATTCTTATATTTTATTTTCATCATACGAATTAATGATCCCGTCATTTTTTTACAAATTTTGCTTAAAAAAATAAAAAATAAAAAAATAATTTTTAATATTTAAAATACTTATTTTTTATTTTCTTTTAAATTATGAATATTATTCTAAAATAAAATCCGTAATTCATCTCTCACTCTCTCTACATATAAAGCCATAATTACAAAAAATTTCTATAAAAAATTGAGTTTAAAATTTTTTTATTAAATAATCAGGAATTTAAAGATTAATTATAATTTAGTCCCAAAAATTTATTAAAATTAATGAAGTGACCCTAAAAATGAATTGTATTTTAATCATTTCATAAATATTTAATGGTAAAAATAATAGAATGATCAATTAATATGACGAAACTAAAAATTAAAAATTAAATAATGAATTTTTTAAAATACTAAAATTATTTCATTAATTTTAATATTTTTAGATTTATACAAATAGCGCCAAAATTGGGCCCTTATTATAATGGGGATTAAGCGTAAAGACTTTGACAACTTATGATTGATTGATGAATATAGCAATTAATGCAATCATGGAGGAGGTTTAAACCCAAGTAATTAAATTTCCAATTATTGACATTTGTAGCTAAAACGTACTCCAATCTTAATCAGAAACAATGCGGCTACCCGTCGGCACATATAGTTCCTTAGGTGTTTGGTAAGTGAGAAGATGAAATTGGCAATTGAAAAATGAGTTTCTACAAGTTTTAAGGTGGTCTGAAATGGCGGGCTGTCGTTTTCCTGATGATTTCCGAAATTTTTATGGTCGTTTGAGGTCAAGTCCTTATCCTCTTTTGCTGAAATATTGCAACTTTCGGTGTTATAAGACATTAAAGTGACATCTCATCCATGTTTCTAACCATAAATTTTCAGGTAAATCAAATATATCACATTAAATTATAAATTAATATATTAATTATAATATACATTTATTATTTAAATAGTGAATTAATTACTACATTCATCATGAATAATTATTATTTAATATATATTATCACTATTAATTAATTTATAATTTAAAGTAATTAATTAAGTTCACAAAAAAAATTTCGATATTAAATATATAATTTTAATTATATGCTTTATATTAATTTATTGGGTTGAATTCTAAGTAAGCACCCTATTAGATAATTATGAACGTATAAATTGAATATAAGGATGTATTATTGAACTCACCTGAAAGGAAAATATAATTTATATAAAACTACAAATTAATTTAAATAAAACAAATTAAATAACAAAATTTGGAATTTTTAAGAATTTTTATTGGGAATTTTAAGTTATCATATATTAATAAATAATTTAAAATAAAAATATTAATTTTTAAATATTAAATGATATTATTATTATAAATCACAACATCATTATCATAATATTAATTTGAAATTTCAATGACAGTTTCTCATAGAATACATGATTTTCTTAGGATGATTCAACAATGTGAAGGGGAAAAAACCCTTGATCATGTGTCTCGTTTGTTTGTTTGTTTTTTCTGTTTTCTTAGTCCAACTGAAGCATTAAACTTAAGATCTTTATTATTATTATTATTATTTACCCTTTAATTAATAGCTCTAAATATATATGATAAATTACAATTGATCATGAACTAGTGAACAGGGATGGAATATCCATAGGCAGAGATGGATTTAGATTCTTTCAGTAAAAAAAAAAAATCTCATTAATTTATAAAAAAAATCCCACCTAATTTATTCAAATCTAATTTTTTAATACAATCTTATTGATTATAATAAAATAACGGTTCAGTTAACTCATTTAAACTCAACTTAAATTGAATTTTATATTTACTGATATAAAATATTTTAATTTTCAATTTATTTAAAATTAATCTTTTGTTTTTGTCTCACCAAGTGAATATATGGTTATCTTGCAATAGAAAATTTGGATGAAAATTAATTAATGTATCTTTTTTATATTTGGTTTAATAAATATATAGTAGATATAATAAATATACATAAGAAGGAAGCATTAATTAATAATTGACACAAAAAGAGAAGGGAAACTAACCTGTATCTAGAGAAATAAACCATAGCCAAACAACCAATACTGAGTGAAGGGTTGACCAAGAAAACACAAGAAAATTACATAAATATATAATTTTTTATTTTTATAATTTTTATAATTTTTTTTCTTTCACTTTTATCGTTTTATGGTATATATTTTAGTATATATTTAATATATTTTTGATATATGCTATATTTTTTAAAAAATATTTTTAATTATATAATATTTTTAAAAAAATATTTTTATAACAGTAAAAATGATTTTTTTTTTATTTTTTATATTTTTATAAAAATTCCGAAAAGAAATGCCTAGTATTATTATTATTTTCTTTAGCAACTAGAGAGTTCCTTGCACTAGGAAACGGAAAAAGAAATAAAAGATGAACATTATTTCTCCACCAATAAGAGTCAAGGAGATAGAAGAAGAGGAGAAATTCGTCAACAAACCCCAAAATGTAAATATTACCTATCATATTTCTCCACCTATCCCCAACTTTTGACTATTTACTTCGACTTTTTTCTTAATGAGTTCACTTTCTTTATTATAAGTGGAGTATATTCTCTCTTAAAAAAAAAAAGTAGGAGTATATTACCATTAAATTTAATTTAATAATAGTTAGTCATTTTCAGAATTAAAATATCTTTGTTAAATTTAAATTAATCATAAATAAATTAATTAAAATCATTTTAATTCTGCAATTATTAAATTTTAATTAAAAATAATATAATTAATTAATTAACAAAATCTATTGATATATAAGTGTTAAAGTGCTGTCAATACTAATTAGAAATTTGTGCAAGAATAATTAATCGGTATTTTGGTAAAAATATTTATGCTACTGTTAATTTTTTAATTCTCAATAACTATATCATAATATTTTGTTACTAACTATTTTTAATTGCTATTGTTTGTAAAAATTTCAATTTAAAACTTAAAAAAAAAAATCATGCTTTTTTAATTAAAAAGACTAAGTGTATGTTTAGTATAAAATTTTAATACAGCAACTAATTTTTTTATTTTCAATAACTACATCATAGTTGTTAGCTGTTAGATAGTTAAACAGCTCTTATTTCTAAAAATTTTAAATCAATTTTTTTTTTGAAAAACTTCTATTTCTTAATTAAAAAGATTAAAATATCTTCTAAAAATAATATTTAAATAAAAAATAAATATTAATATTTATTTTTAATAGTTATTGAACATAATAATAATTAATAAATTTTACCAAATACTTATCACAATTAACTATTAAATAATAAATATCAGTTATATCAACTATCAGTTAAATCAAACAGCATCTTAATCGTATTTTTTAGTTAATACCATCAACTTCCATTTAAATTTAATATATAATTCGCCGGGGCGGTCAACTAAATTAACATCTAAATTGTAGAGAATCGTCAATTTTAAAAATGTGATGATATAGTATCAGAAGCAAAAAGATGTGTTTATAAAAACTACACAATGACTTTATAGAGCGATTTATAGAATAGCCAGAGGCATTATTATAATTACAAAGGAAAGTAAACAATTCTAATTTAATAAGGTCGTTTACACTAAAACTTGAGTTCAGTATATGCATTCGGACACGTTACTAGAAGTCTGAGTTTGGATTGCTGCAAATCCAACCCCTACAAAAATTTGAGTCCAGCTGCTATTTTTAACAGTACCAAATTCAAGGGTTAATCGGAATTAAATTTATATACAAAGAAAGAAAATCCTTTGAATTTAGGGTAGAAGGGATACTTAGACGTTTCTAGTACATATACCAGTACTTGCCGAAAAAAGAACCGACTAATTAATCTGAGAGGGAGAGAGATACATTGTTTTCTGGTGAAACAATAAGTGATTACCATGTAAAAGATTCTTGTTTGGATGGTCCAAAACCCAAATTACAGTACTACACAACACAAAGACAGAGTGAGTGGGGACCTTACATAGCTAGGGGTTAATTAGACCCCCACCATCAATGGTGAAGAGAACCTCCCCTGTCATTTTATCTCCCTCTCACGCCCTCTCCTATCTTCTTTAAAAAAACTTTTTTTCTTTACTTTAGTTTATAGACTCATTTTTTGTTTAGATACTACATGCTGCTTGACTTCGGTAGTCACCTCCATCATAATCACTTTTTTTAAACTTTATTTCAGTGTCTTATCCTTCCTTTATTTGTTTTTCTCTTTATTAATAACGTTGCTAGAAACACACACACACACACAGAATACAGAGAAGAAATGGCTAAAGAGATGCAACATAACAGCATGTACTTAGAACAGGTAGATGTTGAAGGTTATGAAAATGGTGTAATTCGCAAGAATCTTGATGATGATGGTCGACCTAAAAGAACTGGTATGCCATGCTTAATTCTTGAATCTTGCTGCTTTTTTTTTATTTATAGTCCATGGCCGATTCGAATTCGAAATCTCACAGTTAGTTTTATTTTTTTTTCTTCTTCTTTCACAATTTCTTGGATCTTGGCATTTCTTTTATCACAATTACAATATGTTTGTTATTTGTTGAGAGAGGTGAAGTAATGGATTATTAATGTTGTTGAAGGTACATGGTTAACTGCAAGTGCTCATATAATCACCGCTGTGATTGGGTCAGGAGTGTTATCTCTGGCATGGGCCATAGCTCAGTTGGGGTGGGTAGCTGGGCCAGTGATTCTCATGGCGTTCTCATTCATCACCTTTTTCACTTCCACCCTTCTTGCCGATTCCTACAGATCACCTGATCCTGTCACTGGCAAGAGAAACTACACTTACATGGATGCTGTGAGAGCCAACTTAGGTGAATATATAAATATATAACTCTCTACTTAATTAGTATAAATTAATCTTAATTTTATTAACAATTAATTAACAAATAATAATTGTTTAATTAATTGTTTTTTGTTAATAAATTTAACAGGAGGGTGGAAAGTTAACCTCTGTGGTTTGGCTCAGTACGTGAATCTTGTAGGAGTCACAATCGGTTATACTATTACTGCATCTATTAGCATGGTGTAAGTCATTAATTGTTATTATATATATATATGACTGAAAACTTCTTATTTATAGTCATATCTCATGTATTAAATTAATAAATAATGATATATTTTAATTATTATAATATTTTTTATTTATTTTTATCTAAAATAAAAATATTGATATTTTTTTTATATATATTTTTAAACTAACTCCGATCCGACTAATCTAATATTATTATTTTAAAAAATATATTTATTGAAATTATAATTATATTTTTTTATAAAATGAAATTACTTTTATATCTATATGAGTTATATATTATAGTTATATTATCACTTTTAATTTCAAAATTAATTAGAGTGGATAGTATGAATTCTTTAATTTCACTCAAAATGATTTTGTGTATGTGATATCTACAAATTATTAAGTTTTATAATTTACTTAATTGTTTTAATTAAAAATTTAATTTTCACAGGGCTGTTAAGAGGTCAAATTGTTTCCACAAACATGGACATCATGTGAAGTGCAATACATCAAACAATCCATACATGATGATATTTGCATGTATCCAAATTATCCTAAGTCAAATACCAAACTTCCACAAGCTTTCATGGCTCTCAGTTGTTGCTGCAGTTATGTCTTTTGCCTATTCTTCCATAGGCCTTGGACTTTCTATAGCAAAAGTAGCAGGTGGTAAATTTAATAAAATTTAATTATTATTATTATTATTTTGTATTTTTATGATAATTAATAATTATTTTATTCCCTAGTCTAATAGTAATATATATTATGAATTATGAAAATGAAGGTGGGGGACATGCAAGGACAAGCTTAACAGGAACAACAGTTGGGGTGGACGTGACACCAGCACAGAAGGTCTGGAAGGCTTTCCAAGCAATTGGAGACATCGCTTTTGCTTATGCTTACTCCACAGTTCTCATCGAGATACAGGCAAGTCTAAATACCCTTAAACTAATTATAATTAATTATATGTCTATTTAATTACTGTAGATATTTTTTCTTTAAGTAAAATTCATTAATAATACAATATGATACAAATATTTGACTATCAACACTGTTTAACTTATCTTTAACGTGAATATTAATATTTTTAAAATCGAACCGGTTAAAAAATCGATAATAACAGAGAGTCAAAAGTTTAAAAATTAGACCAAGATTGAATCAATTAAATAAAAAAAAATGATATATATAATTTGATATTTATTATATACATAATAAAAATAAATATAATTTATCATTTATTATTTTTGATTAAAAATATAAAAATTTAAAAAAATTTAAAAAAAAATTATGACCCTTTCAAACCGAAAAAATCAATCCAGTTCGATCAATTTATCGGTTAATCGGTCAATTTATAAATTTTTTAATTGATTTTTAAAAAATAAATTTTTAAATACTGATTGGATCGAACTTTAATTCGATTTCTAATTTTTCTTGTTGGACCAGCTAATTTTATCCAGTTTTAACAACAATAATGCATATAGATTGACTTTGACTGGACAAAACATACATATAATATTCTATTGGAATGTGTGCCAGATAAAATTTTTACACATATATATTGTTTCCTAAGTCCCTAGAAGCTTAGATAAATAAGTATAATGTCTAAAACAAAAAATTCTCTTTTAATTCCAATCATTACTGCTTTTATATAAGTAATTTAATCACGCGAAATTCATATATATATATATTCTAGATGCTGGCTTTGGCATCAATGCCTGATTGTATTTTCTTAAAGGAAACATTGAATTGTCTCGTAAAATGAATGCATGATATATAGCCGTATAGAATAGCAGGGCTAATTTTTAATTATGGTCAATATTTTAATACTGGTGTCAATTGTGCTTAGACTTTTGAAGAGTGTTTGCTAAGAGTTCCAAGACAGTTTCACATTAGCATGTGACTTAATAATATATTTTAAGAGGAAGATGAGAGAGAGAGGGGAGAAAACTCTTTTCTCATTATATATTATCTCAAATCTAAATATTTCAAAATATAAAAAAATTTAAGAACAAACATGATGAGATGAATATATTACATTATCTTTGTGAGGTTGACAATTCATATGTTTAATAAAAATTATGGACGATTTGAAAGAATTGGAAGTATTCAACTGCACCAAGTCTGGTATATTAGCCCTTCTACAAGCAAGTTGCATATTCTGACTTCACTCCTTTGGTTTTCTAGACCAATCTATTTTATTGTGATAAGGACCACACTGTTCTGATATGGACCAAAGAATCCGGAGACTCCAAATTTTCCAAAAAGAGGAAAGCTGATCTGAGGGAGAGAGAGAGAGAGGGAGAGAAGGGTGGTTTACTTGCAATGCGGCTTTTTTTTTTTCCCGGTGACATAAAGGGCGCTGAGCCCCTCTAGTATCTCTGTTTAAAAGCTCAACCAGCTTTGCAGGGGGGCTGAACTTGACGTTAGCCAAGCGGCATGTCTACAGCCCTATTTGCAAGCCTATCTGCAACAGAATTGGATTCTCGAAAGATATGTCTGATATGCACTAGTTAATGGGTTCTTATGGACCATATTCAAAAGAGTGGAGTGGACCACTAATACAAATCCAAAATTTGGGCCAATGCCTTTTGGGAAAGAGGTTAAAACCCACCTTGTACACTTGCTACTAATCTCAATCTTGCACCATCTTCTAAGTTCTAACCAATTAATCATCAAAACCCTATTATAAGTTTGCCTCTTCTGATGAAAAAAGCAAACCCATCACTCTCATAGGGGCTGTCTTTACTAGAAAAGTAGTAATGGAAAGTTGTAATCCTTGTTCATAAGTTGATATCATTATATGGCCATTCCATTTTCTTCTAGTGTGTATTGGGTCCAAAAATTAGGCCCAATGCAAGTTACTAGTATAAGCTAATGTAATGTAAGATATACCGAGGCTAAATATCAAAGTGGGTTAACCACACACACAAAAAAAAAGCTATCATGTAATCTCATTCATTCTACTCAAATTGGCAGTACTTGTAAATTTTTTGGCTCGCAAATGTACAAAATATATGGTAGAAATCTCTGTAAATGTACGGGACTATGTAATTAACAATATTCAACTGCTGAAAGTGTTACTAACAGTATTCTTTGCTGAAAGCGTGACGTGACCTACATGCATCCTATTTATATAGAAGGAAAAAACTTATACTGATTCAATAAAATGATGATATACCTCATTAATAATGCTTTGGTGAGCTAACAATGATATCAATTGCAGGACACGATCAAATCAAGCCCTCCGGAGAACAAAGCTATGAAAAGGGCATCATTTGTTGGTATCCTAACAACCACCCTGTTCTACGTCTTATGTGGTTGCGTTGGTTATGCAGCATTTGGAAATGATGCACCAGGCAATTTTCTCACTGGTTTTGGATTCTATGAACCTTTTTGGCTGATCGACCTCGCCAATGCGTGCATAGCCATCCACCTTATTGGTGCCTACCAGGTAAGCTAACCATCTCTAAGGACATTCTAATCACTAACTACTTTCATGGTCAGTCTAAAATGATGATTCAAATAAATTGCCAGGTTTTCTGCCAGCCAATCTTCAGTTTTGTAGAAAAGAATTGCCACCGAAGGTGGCCAGAGAACAAGTTCATAACAAATGAACATGCCATTAAAATTCCATGTTATGGCGTGTATTACCTCAACTCATTCAGATTGGTGTGGAGAACTCTATATGTTATAGTCACTGCAGTTCTAGCCATGATCTTTCCATTCTTCAATAATTTCTTAGGTCTCATCGGTGCAGCTGCATTCTGGCCATTGACAGTTTATTTTCCCATAGAGATGTACATTGCACGCACAAGAGTGCCAAAATTCTGTGTCACCTGGACATGGCTGAAAATATTGAGTTTCGCTTGTTTGCTAGTATCACTTGTTGCTGCAGCTGGATCACTTGAAGGTCTGGTCAACTCTCTCAAGACCTACAAGCCATTCCAAGCTGAGCAATAATCCATTTACCGTAGTGTTTTTACTCGAGCAACATGGTAAATTTTTCAGCAATAGATAAATTGATCAAGTCTGTACATTTATTCCTACAGCATCAAAGTTCTTGTACTCATTTATCAACTAAAACAGGAAAAGGCCTGCTTTCTTCATTTTCCCAACAGTCCTATCACTTCTCCACCCAAACTTTGTATCTCTATGTAAGAGAAAAAAAAAAGGTTTTCCATTAATAGAACCAACAGAACGTGATTGGGAATGCCTAACTGCTAGAAGATATGTTGAGCAGAATAAAGTTAGTATGAAAATATTTAACCTAGCAGCTGCAATTCAGAAAGCACAGGAACAATGTCTCAAAAACATTTTTAACTTACAAGTAGCAGCATGTAGTACAATTATCAAAGTTAAAACTCTCCACAATCCTTCAGTTAACAAGCAATTCGCAACCCATAAGCAAAAATGCTCAAAGATTTAGCTTGAGAAAAAAAAAATATTAATGTTACTGTTCAAATATGTGCAGCCACGACCATACATTCCTGTGAAAAAGAACTTGGTAACATGAAAATCAGACCCACCAACTCATGATAAGATAATAAAATTTTGGCAGCTCAAGATCAATTTTACTTCATATGCTCAAGAATTAGATACATTTTGCTTGTGCAAACCACTGTGTCTACTGAAAAATCTTAATCTTGAGCCAAAGCTTATATCTGAAAGATTACATTTGCTGTAAGATAGCATTTTTTGCTCTCTCATGAGATTCTTGGTCAATAGACCGGTTTAATTCTAACATATGTAGAAACAAGCATGTATACTTCACTATACAAGCACTTCTAACTTAATCAATCTCACTCTTCCTAAACATCCTTTTTCAGACTTATATCAACAAGGGGTCAAATAGAGCTACACCACAAGAGTTCCAACTGAGGGGTTGATTCAATTGAATTGATGCAATACTCAAAAGTTGACTCCAATAATGTCTAACCAGAAACAAATTGTAGAATTTGCTAAATTTGTTTTTAGCCCAATGACACATTTTTACTGAATTTTCCACTAGCTATGCATTCAAAATTATTCAATGTCCTGAACATGAATATCTCCCTGTAATTGACTACAAAAGATACTACAAAATTTAGAAAGCAAGGAAATTACAAATATATATATATATATATATAAAAGAATTAAGAGATGTGAAAAACAAGTGCATCTCTGAACAACAAATATGAAGTAAAAAGAAAGAAAACAAAAGCTTTCATTTACAGATCAGGTAATTGAAGTGCAAGGAAATGAAAGATACCTAGTCAAACATGAAAGCATTTTAGCATTTACACTTGAAAAACTGTAATCAGCCAATCAAAATAGTCATCAAAGGACAACTTCCATGTATTATGATTGCAAAACCATCACAAACAACAGAATTCAATTAAGTGAAACTAATAAAATTGAGGGAGGAAAAACTTTCTGTCTGTCTCATTTTTTTTTGTTACGAGCAAAAAGAATTAATTTCATTCGAAAGCCCAAGGATTAAATTTTATCCTCTTCTATTTTCCTTTTTATTTAAATTGATATAACACAAAGAAGAGGAAGGAGAGAGAGAGAGAGAGAGAGAGAGAGAGGGAGAGATTAGAAACGAGAATTCAGCCTCAGGCATTAGTCAAGTAATATTGAAACTGATGGATTCTTCATCAAAGAACACACCAGATGCATCCTAAGGACTTGACGCTAATGGTTCAAACTGAACTTTTGTTGTAAAGCAACTTTGATGACATTCTCCATCTCAATAACTGATACGACTCCTGCCCCTAACCAGAACATATAAGAGTGAAAATCATGTCATATAAGAGTGTCAATCATGTCCATAACCCTACTTTCTTTGGAACTAAAGCTAATTGAATGGTTTCTATTTTCAAGAGACCACTGCATGACGCTGCCTTCATACAACCATAATTCAAATGATTCCTAGTGTTTATCAATTTTTTTTTTTTTTTAAAATACCTCCACATGTTCTCCATTGAGTTTATCCCCAAAATAATAAATATAACGAGCAATGATTTTGTCATGGTTTATAGCCATATGATAGATGATATAATATCATCAGTAAGTCTGAGAAGAAAAAATATTTTCCAGATACTCTAGGAACGCTCGAATAAAATGAATATAGCCTGTGGAAGCATTATAACAGAAACAAACTACCACAAACGAGTATGTATGGCAATTGAATTTCTTAAAAAGGTGGTAATATGATCTATCTGATTCACCATTGCTACTTTTCTTTTCTTCTTTTATTTTTTTTTTCCTTTTCATAAAAAACCTTGCTATATATTATTGTGGTTGGTGTAACAATCAAAATGATAATATATGCATCTATCAGAGACTGCCATTGCATAAAAGAAAAAGTCAATGTCCTTTTGATAACTAGCAACACTAGTTAAATGTTTTGGGGACTCTGATTCTAAATAAAAGTGAGAGCCGGCAAGGAAATGTGAAATTTTGCAAGGTAGTTTCAGAGACAAGGAATGAGTTCATCTAATATAGTGAAAATGTTCTAGTAAGCAAACAAATGGATGTAAATAGCGTGACTCAACATTAAATAAAAAAACTCACAGTCTACTAATAATTCATTATCCAAAGTAATTCAAAACGTAAGTTTTGTTTGACAACTTCCTATGAGTGCCAAAGCTACAATGTGCTCACTCATATCACTCCACATGAAATTGAACATATATGCCAGCCATTGAGATACTAACTATCTGCTAAGCATGTCATCATTTCACCGGTAAATTCAGATGGGTTTCACTGTACTCACAAAAACTGCAAATTCGTTTTATAACAATCTCCAGTCTTCAGCAGAGATACCAAGTTTCAACAGTTACTAATTTAGTTCCTTCAATTAACTGTGTAAAAATTAAAAAAAAAAAAGGGAAGAAGAAGAAGATACAATAACAAGAACTAATAATCAATAGAATGCCTGATTTATAAAATACAAGAGTATAAAAAAAGCTCAATTTTAATTGCTCATCTGGCGTGCAGGTGTTTAAAATTATTACCTTATTGTAAAGATGAAGTGGACTCCCTTTCACTCAGCACAAATGCTTGAATAAGACTCTGAGCTGCATGGGTCTGTTCAGGTGTCCCAGATATTACAATCACAGTTTCTGTTGCTCCAGGCTTCACATCAGTAATTGTAATTTTTGCATCTGAAATCTGAAACAGAATTCGCCATATTGAAATGTTTAAAGCCATAGACTAAAGCCTCTTGCTATTAATAGAATCGTCTGATAGAGACACTAAACACTAATTCAATTATATAAAATGTTGTAACTAAGACCAGCCAAAACATTGGTAGAGAAATCAGCTGTCAACTGACTGATCAATAAATATATATATATATAGACACTAATTACTATGTCACCAGATATCTGCCAAATTAGACATCATGCAGAAAGACCAAACAGTAGATTGAAATCCCAAGTCGAGTAGGTGAAAAAAAAAATGTTTTGAGCAGATAGATGCTCAATGGAAAACCATGCAAAAACATTCCACATATGCAAAAAGTAATATCATTGATAATATTCTGGACATAATGTTCTGTGTTTACAGATAAAACTGGATAGCAAATACGCTATCTTTCACGAGTGAAAAAACTGGATAACATCTTTTCTCTGCAACAAGACATCCAATATCAATGAAAACAATCCTAAATATTTTTGTCGTATAAGATTACAGGAAAATAAAATAAAACCTTACTCCCACCTTAACACAAATGGAATATTGTATTCATGTTTTAAAGGTATGATATGAAGGCACTACTGCAAGTTCAATTAATTTGGTCAGAAATTACAAGTGTGACCCCAAGAAGGTTACTGTCTTTTCTTGGAATATTTAAAACCAAACCTAATATCTTTTTCCCCAGAGAAACTGAATTGATCATTGTCATATTAAATAAGAAATCAATTCAAATATGGCATCCCGACACCTTTAATGCAACAAATGAATAATATTCTGATCCTCCATGATGAAATATTACTATCCTTATCATGTAATTCTTTTTAAGTTGATCAGACAGGCGATACATCATTCCTGTTGAGATTTGGCAAACACAAAAACCCACCTGATGATTCTCCACTTCTAAGATGTCCCCATCTCCCTCTCATTTATGCGTGCATGTGTGTTTAATGTACAATCACGGAAGAAACTTTTTAAGGAAATCTTTTATTTGTATTTTCATTTCATATAAATCTGTAAATATTGTACCCAACCAACAGCATACCTGGCGAATTTGTTTCAAACATGCACCATCTTCTCCATATATTATGGGGATCATAGGACAGGGAACAACAACTTCAACAGTAGCGCTTGTGATAATAGCTGGATGGTTTACCCTACAATCACAAATAAAAGCACATAAGAAAAGAATCCAAGATATCATCGCAGACAATCTGAAAATTGAAACTTTGGACCATAATAAAAAGAAGAATTTCAAAATACGGCAATATGCATACCCTCCAAAACCTGAAATTCTTCTTTGGGGGGGCCCTCCAAAGTCTGACAAACCCATTGCAACACCTTCCACAAGTCCCTGAAAGTAAGTTCAGAAAAGATAGTGTAAAGTCACAGCTTTAAAGCATAGCTTACTTTGTTTAAAAGTATTTGAACAGTAAAAATTTGCTTCTTCAAAGAATTTTCATTATATAGTCCTATATGCCAAAGATGGTAATTGGGTAGTAAAAGAATAGGCAGCAACCTTAAAGTACTTGAGGGAAGTCATATTGAATCTTAAAGCAAAGAAGATGGTTCTATACCTGATGTCCCCAAGGTTTTCTTTCGGATATATGTGGGGGCATGCCTGGCCTATGAATATTGTGCATGAAAGGAGAATGATCATTGTGCTGATGGAAACCAGCATGTGGGGGCGGACCACTCATGCCATCAAAGTTGTGAAACGCATGGAATGGAGGTGAGAGTTCCCTTCTTCCCATATATGGAGGAAATGGAGGCCCTTGATCCATGAAGGTAGGATTGGAGGGATGGTCCATAGAAGGAAATACATCACGAAAGAAATGATTACGCAACCTAGTCGTTATCTGAATAAGAGCTTCTTGAACTACATCATACTCCCCATTTATCTGTCCAAAAGAAATTTTAACTTAGATACAGCAATTGTAAAACGCGATAATGATCCAATAAATAAATAAATTAGGTCAAAGTATCATTTACGACAAGAAAAAAGTATTTTTTCAATATAAATTATATTCACCTACTTCAACATTCTTCAGTTGTGGCCAGCCTAGACAAGACACGTACCAAAGAACCTTGGATGTTCATGCGGTCTATATTTTGTGCATAAAATACGAAAAAAGCTTGTTAACGTAACACTTTGAATTATTATAACATATAACGATCATTAAATTTTTTTAATAAATATCACATGGGATTTTCCAAAAAAAAAAAAGTTGTTTAAGAAGGAAAAGAAAGAAACTATATTTTGCTTTTTCTCACTTCTCTGAATAAATATTCCATATTAACACCAGGGTGCTTGGAGCACTGGACACACGCCTCCTCTAGTCTAACCATAAATAACAATAATTAAAATGTTGAAGGAGTACATAATTAACACAAAAAAGGAAAAAATAAAAAAAAAAAGAAGAAGAAAAAGAAAAGACCATTCTTGATATTTGGACCAAAATTTTAGATATTTTGGGTCATTAGTCCTTGAAAATGTTCTTATTATAAAGTATAATGAAATTAGCATCAGAAAAATGGGCAGCTTGGTAAAAAGGCTCAACCCTGTCAAGTTAGAGAAACACACAAAGTCACACCTGAACCACTTCTTCATTTTCTGAAGCACATTTTGGAATTTGATCTTTCCCCAGTATACGAATATATGCCCTAGTTGACTTCCTCATTTCTGCCATGATGGCACCACCCTTGCCAAGAAGACAACCAATTTTATTAGAAGAAACAAGAAGCCTCGCAATCACAGCCTTATCTTTACCCTCAGGTAAAGGTAAAGCCCTAGCAATCCTGGTTTGCACACGAAGAACTGCATCTTGTGAAGCCGATATCCTATCCTCTGGGTGCTGCAGTAGTTGAACTCGTTGTCATGAAAATATTTATCATTGAACAGGAGAATACAAAAAATTCACTTATCACATGCAAGAGTGTTAGAGAGGCAAACCATACCGCTGGACCAGATATAACAATTATGCGATCCTCTGAATCAGGAACCCCTTCCAAAACTTTGATATCACACCCTGTTTCTTGCTGAAGGGCTTTTATTATAGTTCCTCCTTTTCCAATGACACCACCAACCTTCTCATCAAGACATAGTAAACGGAAGGTTATTATGTCTGGAGCAGGCTTCATTCGGCCAGATATACCACTTTCATGAAAATCCCGAAGTCCAGCACCATAAGTTGTTCCCCGAGCATTTAAAGAATGGTATGGTGGTGGATGCCCTTCTGACCTAGGAGGAGGATAGCCAAACGAATGAGATGAAGGCCCTGTAGAATTGGCAGGAAAAGAGTCATGATCCCGGGGTGGATTTTCCAAAAGCTGCTGAGCAACTGATTGAAGAGCTTTCCTAACTGAATCAACATCTCCTGTGATCTGCAGCACAAACATAGAACAAAATGGAAAAATGAGAATTTATGAATGACACCAAAAATATGCACAGCAGAAAATTTCATAAAATACAATCATTCCATTTTCCCAAGACAGCAACCATGAGCAATGCTGTTAAGACTGCAGTCTTAATGTCAAACCATCTATTCAACGTGTGAGAAGTAGGGACCATATTATAGTGATGACCCAGCAGCAGCCAACTGAAGTTTGGGACATAAAGTGACTAATGCTCGATGTAAAAATTTACCTGGTAACCACCAAATCATATATACTGAATACATATGAAATATGACAGCTGAACAAAGTTTTCCCATCAATCTACTCTGGAGGGTCTCCTCCCACCACATGTAAGTTTGCATGTGCAACAACCCCTAGCCCATCCCTACCCACTCGCAATCAAAAAGAGAAAAAGAAAACAAAAGAAAAGAAAACCTCTAACTTCCTCCCAATGTGTTTTTCCATTATGTACAAAAAAAGACTGAACCCAGTTTCTCTGAACTAGTCAGAAACTTTACAGCAGATTTAGAAAATAAATCATGTCATAGAAGAAGCAGTATAGAAAAATAGATATGACTGGAGTTTCATCCAAGACTTTTGTCCTTATGAGAATCTTTCTAGCAATGAGACAGAGCAGAAGAGGATATGAAAATAAGAGACAAAGAAAAGGAAACTTGTATGCGATAGCAAAGCAGACAAGTGCAGACACTTATAAGCACATGTGCAGACCCATAAGTTCACATCTTCCTACGTTTTAAAGATCGCTGAAGCTATATACCACGCTACAAATATATCTATAAGCTGAAGAGAGAGAGAGAGAGAGAGGAAAAAGAAAAGGACAAGATGCAAGGTGGTGCAGACTTACTACTCTTCAATTTTTTTTTTTTTAAAAAAAATTGAATAGTAGTAAGTCTAAAAGAGAGAAATTGTGACATTCCAACTTCTAATGGAACCAGCATTATAAGTTACATATATGACTATCACCCTTTTTCCACTTCTTACATTAATTTCCATTCCACATTCCCATTCTCATTTCATGTACCACAGAATTGCAACCCTTTATAAACATGGTGACCGAGTACCGTGCAGTAGTTTTCATCACCAGTGAAGTTTCAGTAGATAAAATCCATTATTTAATTACCTGAACTAGCTCATCAGAAGGTGATGCACATGTAGGAAGTTTATCCCTAGGAAGAATCCGAATTTGTGCCCCACTTTCTGCTGACATTTGCTTGATTACACTGCCACCCTTTCCCAAAAGGCAGCCAACTTGGCTGGAAAGCACAAGTAACCTCAAAATGAACGTAGCAGGCTTGTTATTTTCCTCATCCCCTCCTATGTCTGGTTCTGCTTCAACTATTCTTTCAAAGACAAGTATCAAAGCTTTCTGCAGGGATGAGGCTTCCTTTACAGACTTTGATGAGTCAACTGCACGAACAGTTACCTTAATTTCATCATTTTCACCGCCATCATTTTTATCGTTGCCCTCTTCAGCTACATTCGTCTCTTTATCTCCATCTTTGCCATTTTGTTCAATATTGACTTCCATCTCCTTATCAGAACCCACAATGACAACTACCCTCTCATCACATCCAGGGACAGTTTCCTCAACTCTGACCTTTGCACCAGTTTCCTGTCGAATTTGTGATATGATGGAACCACCTTTCCCAATAATGCCACCAGTTTTGGAAGCAGGACAGAGTATTCGGAAAACTACAGTAGCAGGAGAGAATTTTCCAGGTGGCTTGGGAGAATTAAGGCTAGCTGTCTTTTGCCACTTCCCTTTTCCATTTGTCTCTGTAAGGTTTCGATCATGCGGTCTCTTAGAAGGTGTCAGTGCAGTAGACATGCCAACAGATTATTTGGCAACCCTGTTCAACATACACAACATTAAGAATACAATACTCATAACAGAAATGCCAAACAAGAAAAAGATCATTGTCAAGAATCAGAAAATAGAACAACGTGGAATGTTGTGAAGCCTACAAGGAAACTAGAAACAGGAAACTAAACATGAATTTTAACTATGAACGGTGAAGGTGATAATAACTCAATTCCGATGCTATATTTTGAACTTGTAAAATATAAAGTTCCCTCCTTGTAGGTTTCAACCTCTCATCACCAGAATTTTAAATATTTCATTTGATTAGATATCATTCCCCGAAATCTAGAGACTACACCAAATAAATCTCATTATTATTAGTTGAATCACAACACGAATTAAAGTAGAAGACTGTTTAGCCATAGGGTGTGTTCCGAGTTGGCATAGTAGGGGGAAGTCATTAGTGAAAGGCGAAAAAGTCCCTTTGTTTGTTGAGGGAAGTGGAGAGAAAAGAAAAGGAAAGGAAAGAAATTGTAGTCATTTCCTTCATTTAATGCATTAATTGGAGAAAGAAAAGAAAAGAAAAGTAAGGAGGGGAAATAGGCTTTCTCCAAATAGGCTTAAGGAGCAAAATAATTTATCTCCATTTTGGAGAGAAATGGAGGGAATAGAGAGTTGAAAAGTGCGGAGAATAGAAGTTACTAAAATACCCTTATTTTTTTCCATTTTATTACTTAAAATAAGGTTAGAAAGGTAAATGTACAGTAAATTTCCCTTCATTTCCTACCTTGTACAAATAGAAAATCCAAACAACATAAAGAAAATTAAGATTTTTTTCTTTTCTTTTCTCTTCATTTCCCTTGTTTAATTTCCCTTCATTTCCTCTGCACAATTAGTGCACCAAACAAAGACTAAAGGAGAAAGATCCTAATATAGAAATAGAGTAATGAGGGCATAAAAAATTAAGCATAAAAAATGATTAGTCTAAATTCAGATGAAGAAACCAGAGAGTGCTATTAAGCGAGTAAGTATAACAGCCCTAACTATGGTGGAATATTTCTGAAAATTTACAATTTCATACAAGCTGGATTCAAAAAAATAAAAATAAAAATAAAAATAAAAAAAACTTCAGTTTTTCAAAGTTCAAATCTATAAAAAGACCAACACAAGCCACTTTCTTATTGAACACCACAAAATCCCAAAATATGTTCTCACTTACCACCAGCTTGTCCTTTCAACTTAAGGAAACTTCCATTTTTCACTACTAGCTATGAGTAACAACTTTTCAGGTAAAAACGATAGTTTCACAAACAAAATGTACCCAAAAAAAAAAAAACAAATGTTGTGAGGTTAAAGGAAAGCGAAGTTCAATTGTTTGAATTCAGTGAGAGTCTAGCAATTCAATCTATGAATTGAAATACAAAAATAACAAACAAACAATAAATAATAAATGGATGAAATTGCGAAATTTAGGATACTTACAGTTACAGGCTTATGTGACTTTGAAGCAACAAGTCCAATTTTCTGGTAGCTTTCCCGCACGATGTCCGCTAAAACTAGGTTTTATACATATATATTTTGCGATATGATCCGTCGTCAGAGAGGAAAGATATTATTGTGTGGGTAGTGGGTACTCTACTCACTCGGTGATGAAACTGGTGAACTGGTTAATCTCGAGAACCCGGTTGGATTCCGAAACAGTTTCTAACCAGCAGCCAAGGCCCAAAGCTTCCCGATTTTAATAACGAACACAAGGCTTGGCCGCATGAGTTAGTTTTTTTTTTTTTTTTTTTGTATCAAGCTGAAACAAATAAACGTCGTTTTATGGATAATAAAACAGCTAAGACTGTAAATTGGATTGGGCTTTGCCCAAAATCCAAAGTGTTCAGCCTGAAATTTCTAGCAGAGTTTCATATAAATTTAATCAACAATTGTAAATCTAAATTTAACTTAAATAAAAGTTTGAAAAATTCAAACCGGCTTGAGTATGTATATAATATTTTTCTAATGCAATATATGTAGATTATCAGTTATAATATATATATATATATATAAGTTAGACCGAGCTCGACTCAAAATTTATTGTGACTTTTAATTTTTCGGATGAATTTTGGACTAAATTTTAATTAAAATAATTTAGATTTAATTTAATAAAAATATTTTTTTTATATAATTTTTTTTTCTTTTTCTCCTATATATATATATATAGTGTACCAAACAAAGCTAAAGCAATTTTTAACTCAATTGGGAAGGCACACTCTTTGCAGGCAATTAACCACTCTCCATCCACAGCTAGGTCCACTTCATCTCCACATACGCAACATATCTGGCCACTTAACTGTTGTAATGGTTTAGGTTGAGCTTGAATTTTAATTAAAATAATTTAGACTGAATTTAATAAAATAAAATAAAATGAGCTTGAACTTTCCTCTTCTCAACCTAATCCGTTAGCCCTAGATATGGCATTTTATTTTAATTTAATTTATGTATTTTGATGAGCCTGAAGTGCCCTTCAAATAGTAATTAGTCTCTTTGAGTGGTTTGGGTCTAAAACAGTTAATGAAGTGATATTGAATCTGCAAAGGATAAGAAAAATAACATGAAAGTGTTAAACTTATATTTGGTAAAATCACTCTGATATTTAAGTCAGTAAATGTCTTTTGAATAATTAATGAGAATTTTAGATAACTTAAGTTATGTACTAAAAGGTGATAGTGTGTATATGAGTAATTATATGTAATAAATGAAATATACATCCATCAATAATATTATTTCGATAAGACATATATGTCACGTGTCTCTTTCTCATTCATTAGGCAAAGAGGTGATTGATGCTGCTTTAGTATATGCATTGTCTTCTTATTAGTTTGTGTGATAACTTATCAAATGATTAATTATATCACGGTACTTCATGTGGACTATGTCAAGTGGCAAATAATGGCCTATTTGTGTATATTTATAGTAGTGCCACGCAATGGCTTGGTGCCATGTCAGTAGCATCTAATGAAAAGAGAAAAAAGATAATCCACCACATTTATTATTGTATTTCTCCATTACTTATTATGTGAGCTTTCTTCAAGGCGAGCCATCACGGTGGATAAAGCGAATAGTCTAAAAGATGGTCAAGGGTTCCTACATTGCTTCTGTCCTTCTTGGCTGACTAAATATTTTTGGTAAGGACGTCCTATAATGGGTTGAACTTATATATTTGGCTAGTAGACCGACCTTTTTTTCTATTTATCTTGGACCTCTCAATCCCTAGTTGGACCCAATTCATTATCTTGAGTTTACTTGACTTATATAATGGTGCCATGCTGTGGACTGATGCCATGTTAGTAACATTTAATGAAATAGAGAGAAGATAGTCCATCTCATTCCTTATTGTATTTTGCCATTACTTATCATGCAAGCTTCTTTCAAGGCGAGCCATCATGGAGTATAAGGCAAATAGTTTAGAAGATGAGCGAGGGTTCCTACATCGCTTCTATTCTTCTTGGTTGACTAAATCTTTTTAACGAGGACATCTTATAATGGGCTGAGCTTATATATTTGATGAGTAAACAGGCCTTTTTCCATTTATCTTAGACCTCTAAATCTCTAGTTGGACCTTATTTATTATTTTGGGTTTACTTAACTCTTAGTCCAATGGTTTTATTCCTTATTGTATTTATTTTAGATTTGAATATTGTATTAAAAGATTTTTTTTTCTGTTTTTTAAATAAGAACGAAAAAATTAAACTATTCAACGCTATTAATTTAAATAAAATAATTCAATGATGAATTAAAGATATTGGCATACTATTTGAATTGATAGTAATTATAATAAAATTGAACTCTTTTAAAAATTTATTTCCATTGTGAAGAAAAATAAAGAGAAATTATGAATTTAAAAGGTGTGAAAAATAAAAATTAAAAAATATAATTTATTTACTACTTATTATTTTTCTTTCACACATGTTAGAATGATAAACTTCCTTTACTATTCTTCTTTGTGCAAATAAGAAATCTAAACAATATAAGAAAAATTATAATTTTTATTTTATTTTATTTTAATTTTTCTTATTTAATTTTCATTTGTTTCTTCTACATGTTGGTGTACCAAACAAAGTGTAAATGATTCCTAACTGAATTGGGAAGGCACACTCTTTGCATGTTACAAACCACTCTCCATCCACTAGGGATGGAAAATAAATTGACCAAACGGAATCAAACCAATCAAATCAAACTGAAATTAATGATTTTACAATTTATTTAATTTGATTTGATTTGAAAAATAAAATAAACCAAAAGTTTGATTTTATTTATGGTTTGTTTGGTTTGTTTTGAAAATAGAGTAAACCAAAAGTTTGATTTAATTTGTAATTTGAACTTTTTTCCTCGATTTCAAATCGAATCGAACCGAATCAAAATTATATATATATATCGATTTTAAATCGAATTAAACCGAACTAAATCAAAGAACCAAACCAAACTGAATCAAAATCATATATATATATATATATATATATATATATATATATATATATATATATATTGCTTTTTACTATTATTATAATTAAATATATTTGATTTAATTTTATATAAAATCATATTTTTTAACTTAATATTAATTTAAAATTTAAAAAAAGATCATCCATGAAAATTAGTTAAAAAAAAAAAAGAATCTAATTCTTAAAAAGAATACAAGTTTTAGACGTATTAATTAATGAAATATATAAATTTTATATTGTATAATATTAAATTATTTTTGAAATTTTTTTATTACTAATTTATTATCGGTATTTTTTTTAAATTTATAATAAAATAATAAATATTTATAAAATAATTTCTTTAATTTGAAACTAATAAATTAAATGTATTTAAACTAAATCAAACTGAAATTCAAACTAATAATTTAACTATAACAATGATCTAATTTAATTTAAAAATTTTTAAATTAAAAAAATTAATTTAATTTAATAATAACCTTTTAAATCGATTAAACCCAACTAATACAACTCCTACCTTCCACTAACAACTCTCTTCATCCACAGTTAGCCCCACATCATCTCCATATATGCAACGTATTTTGTAATGGCTTAGGTTACAAAAAAACAAAGTTGATTTTTTATAAAAAATAGAATAGAAGAGGGGCGAAATTACATATAATTTCACAGAGACCGTAGCCTCTCTAAGATTAAAAACCTATATATATATATATATATAATATATATATATATATCTAATTTTCACCCGAGCCCCCAATTGTTTTTGTTTTCTTTTCTTCCCTTGTTTTGCCAAAAGTCCTTGCATAAATTTGTTGTTTTAGCTAAAATAAACAGCTTTGCAAGTGCAAATTCGCACCATATCCTGCAATTTTTGTTTCACTTCTTCTGGATTACCTATTATTTTTTGTTTGACTATAGTGCCCCTCCAAAAATCTATTAAAAGGATTACTGTCATTAAATTAATAGAGTTATAATTTTTTTTTTAAAATAATTGATTTGACATTATACGTATGTTTATGTGAACATAACACATTCCTATATGTAAAATTACAGCTTGATATATTAGTGTTTTCCAATTTTGGCTTTCTAAATTCAAAATTTTAATTTTACCTCTAAAATAATGATTGTCAAAATCGGATCGGATCAATCGGTCGAATCAAAAAAATTAAAAACCGAATTAAGAATCGATTAGTTCCAAAACTAGTCCCATAAAAACCGATTAAAAAATGGTGAACAGGTCAAATTAGACCAGTTTTTCTGTTCGTGTAAGTTAGAATTTTTTTTTAAATTTTTTTTATCAAAAATAATAAATGTCAAATTATATTTATTTTTATCATATATATAATAAATGTCAAATTATATATATATATACCGATTTTTTTTTTATTTAACCGATTCGATTTCAATCAAATCTCTAACCCTCTATTTTTATCGATTCTTTAATCAATCCGATTTTAAATACATTGCCTGAAACATAGCGTGCATTTTAAATTTGGAGGAAGAAATATAGAAGAAAAGGAAGCTTACAACAGATTCACCATTGCGATGTATGACAATGAGCTCATTCTTGTCGTGAGAACCAATCACCAAGCTTGCACTCGCTTCTATCGGCCTCTCATAACGTATCAATAGAAAAAACTACATATTTCATGTCCAAATATGTGAAAGAGAAGCCCAGCAGAGATCTATTGTGTTTATATGACTAAAAGAGAAAAGCAACAACGATAAAGACAGACAGAAGTTAACCTACTGTCCTATGGAAATCGAGTATGTTTGTTGAAGCTTTGATTTTAAGATTTTATTTTCCCCCTTTTCCTCTTCTATTTTTATCATTCATTACTTTATTTATCAAACAAATATCAAACAAAAATCAAACAATCAAAGCACAATGAACATCTTCTTTGTCTTTTATCTTCCCAATTATTCTAATTTCTTATTTTATTTTATAGTTCTAAATATTAGAAATCAATTGAATCTTAGAAATTATGTTTGGGTTCTTTTAATTTGGGGTTGTGTTTCATTATTTAGATTTGTTGCCTTTATTTTGTTGTTTTAGGTGGTTTCAATTTTTTAATTAAATTTTTAAAATTTATTTCTTAGTCCGATTTTAAATCACTATTATAAATTCTAGTCAAGTCTCATAAAAGCCATTATGCACTTCTAATGCAAGTGTTACTCAATCTTTTTAATAAATATTAAAAAGTTTTTTTTAATGTATATAAAATAAAAATAGATAAAATACTATTTAGTTTATGACTTTTAATGAAATTAACCCTTAAATTTTCGCTTTTTTAGAAAATAGTTATTAATTTCTAACATTTGATTTCGTCACACAAATTGATTTTTTTGTCGGGTTTTTCCAAATTTTCCATCAAAAAATTTAAAAATAAAATAAAATAATTTTTATTTCCAAAATACCCTCACCCCAAATTTCTATTTTTTCCTCCATTTTCTTTCTAATTTTCTTTCATTTTTTCCATTATCTTTCACTTTCTTTCTATTTTTCTTCTTCCATTTTCTATTTTCTATGTTGTTTTCTTTTTCTTTCTAGTGTTGATACCATTTTCTTTATTTTTTAGTTACTTATTTTTTTATTTTGATTTTTGAAGGTTTAAATTCTTAAATTTTTTTTGAAAGAAGAAATATTTATACATGGATATTGTGATTGGTGAAATTGTGTAGAGAATAAGAGATTTGATTGTGATGAAAAGTAAAAAAATTTGAAGAAAAATTAATTGAATAACATAGAAAAGAGAATTTGATGGAAAATGAATGATATTTTCGTTTTTTTTACTGTATTTCGCTGAAAATTTAATAGAAAAATCAATTTATATGATAGAATCAGATATTATGAACTCAATAGTTATTTTTTAAAAAAATGAAAATTTAAGTATTAATTTTGCTAAAAATTAGGGACTAAATAATATTTTACCGAATAAAAATTAATGGGACCAATGTGGACAAATAAATGTTTAGGAGTTCAATAGACAAATTCTCCAAAATGCATTTTACTAAAAAAAAATTTGACAAATAAAAGAGCTATTTTTCCTAAGAAAAATTACCAATTCAAAAAACAAATTTGCTACAATTATCCAGAATCTAAAGCGAATGACAACAATTAAAAAATATAATGTTAAAATAAAGCATCTCAATCGGCAGCGAATTTGTAAAGATCATCAATGGCAGAAGGAGGAGGAGACACAAGAATTTCGAGATCTGTATGCCACTGAACTCTAAGATTTGCAAAACGAAGTCGATTCACATCCCCATTTTTTAAACATACCGATTCCAGCATCACCCGTTCAATTGTATCTAGAGACATGAATTCAAACTATTTTTTAAAAAACCCAAATCCCCCCAAAAAATAAACTAATCAAAATCCAAAAATTATAGAGCGTAGTTGCAGAGGACTTAACAGTCCAGGCTTGAATGGGTTGTAGTATAGTAAGAGAGGACTTAAAAGTGCAGGCCTTGAATGGTTTTTGCTTGTTTCTCGAGAATTTTTTTTTTATATTTTTGTTGGTTTGTTGATTGTTTGTAGTACAATGAGAGAGAGGGGGACCTAAAGTATGGATTTTGTTTGTATCTTGAGAAAATTCTATTTTTTTTATTGAAGGTTCGTAGCACAGGTAATATTACAGACAATTTTCAAAATAGGGTAATATCATTAAGTTTATAAAAATAATAGATTTTTAAAAGGCAGCAAAGGAGAGGGCAGATAAACCCATTAGACATTCCAAAAACTAGTATATGTAAGTATGATTTTACCCCCAAACAAGAGGCCATATCTGCCCCTGATTGATGCACTATGATAGGGAGGGAACAAACTCCATTAAGATGAATAGTTGAAGCTACTGTGGCTTTCACTAGAAAGAACGAAAGAATGAAAAAGACGAAAAAACAACCAAAATGCAGGAAATTGGAGCTATATATGTGCATCTTCCTCGAAAGTTCGAGATCAGTCGCTCACTAACATGGAAAAAGCTGGTTCATATAATTAAATCTCGAATCTTCATTCATAGACCAAACAATTATGCAAAAAACTTGTGGATGATGATCAATCACCAAAAACTACGATCGAATCAAATCAACAAAGCTATTAAAAGCAAAGAACATACGTACAAGGCGGGGGAACATATCAAATATGAGAATGGGCCAAGATTCTATAAAGATTTCAAGTTTCTTTTATTCTGTTTCTGGATCACCCAAAACCTTCTATGATAAGCCATTGAAAATTTTGTAAGCCTAGAATCAGCTGGAAAAGTCGGAAGTCAACTATAATTTTCTTTTGAAAATTCCTCTAATTTTCTTTGGGCCGAAGAAAGTGACAAGCGAATGAACCCAATTCAATTCAATTTAGCCGTCATTAAATAGCAGCTACTTAACCCACAAGTCATTTTAGTCTATCTCTAACCGCCCTATTCTAGAAAAAATCACATGCTTCATTACGAAAATGCCCTTAGACACCGTTTACCATATGCAAAAACTGGGTTGAATTATATTAATATAATTTAATTTAATTGATATTGAAATTCACTTGCTTGAAATGAATCTAAAGTAATTAAATTTATTTTATTTTTATTATTAAGATAATTAAAAAATAAAAAAATATTATTATTTTCTTTTTTTATCATTATATAAAAAAGATTAATATTAAATTTAAATAAGAATATTTTAAATTTTTTAATAAATTAATTAATTATTACAAAATCTTTCCATTATGATATGAATTTTATTTTTAAAATTATATATTAATTATATATTATTTAATATAAAAATAAAAAATAATATTTAATTAAATATAATTCTTATAAAATTTGAATTTCTAATTACGACTAAAGAACGGAGTCTTGGTTAATAAACTCAATTCGATTCTTCCGTTGCTAAAACAAAAGTAAAATGTGTGGAGGCTATTTTAGTAAAATTACAAAAGATTTCCCAATTTTCTTCCAGCCGAAACGCTACTATAAATTGAGCTTTCAAGCAACTTTACCGTTGATTCTACCTGTTCTTGTCGATTTCATAGACCATATCAGCAAGTTGTGTTCAGGCAAGTTATGGCTCATGAAGCAAAGAACACGGTTGAATCCATTAGAGTTACGGTCCCTTCCGAATCAATAACTGAATGGTCTTGCTCGTCTTCGCCGCCGAGGTCTCACAATTGCTGGGGGAATCACGGAATGGATTTTTGTTCCACCAAACTCATGTTGCAGAACTATGACAGCTTTAAGTGCAGTGCTGTGCCGGCTCGATTCATGTACTTCAATCACGACGGCTCCTGGCTGGATTTCCCAGGAGAAGTACTCGCCTCTCTGAAATCTGCTTTTTTGGAACGCAAACCCATGGTTGAATTGACTATTGGTGGCTCCAGGTATGTCTTTGATTTCTTGCGTATGTTGCAAACTGATTTTGAGTCTGGGTTTCAGAGATCGATTTCTTGGATTGATGAGAAAGGTAGCTGTTTTTTCCCTAAAATGTTTGTCGGTGAGGATTTTGATTGTAAATTGGAGCAATTGGAGAATCCAAAAATTGAAATTGAAATTCGAATTGATAATAATGCAATTAAGCGAAATAGGGAGGGATTGGATAAGGAAGAGCCTGAGGTGAGTTCGTCAATGAAGCAAGAGCAAGAAGAAGAGGATGTTTTGAAACGGCAACGTTTGAATATGCCTGACGTTGAAACATCTAGATGGCCAAATGCCAGGTTATTGAGAGAAGATGAAAAAATTTATTCTATGGTTAGTGATTTTTTTTTATCTGGGATAATGAAAGTTGATTCCAGTGCTAGAATTACCGCTATTCATCAATGCACACGTGAGGACCATTTGGAGAAGGCGCGTTACGAGGTATTTCAAAAGCAGATTGAGCTTACTAAGGCTGCTCGTGGTGTGTCTAACACGGTATACGCTTGGCATGGTGCGTCGGCGGAAGCTGTGAGCAGTATTTTAGCTCATGGGTTTGGTATAACCAGTAATGTTTCCGGGCCTGAAAGTTATGGGGTTGGTGTTGGTGTGTATCTGTCTCCTGTGGGATTGCCCCATATGAGGTATTGTGTGTTTCATTTGAATTTCTGAAATGATATAGCGTTCAAGCATTGGATGGAATTCTCCATCTAGTAGCGGTGAGCGCAATCCTTTTTTGAGATTTTAAATTTTTTTAAGGATTATGATTATTGATTTTATAATTTGATTGTGTTTTCAGTGCAAAGTTATCAAAGTTGGATGATAACGGTGAAAAACATGTTATACTGTGTAGAGTTATATTGGGTAATGTTGAGAAAGTGGAGGCGAGGTCTCAACAATATTATCCTTCCAATGTTGATTTTGATACTGGTGCTGATGATGTTCACAATACTAAGTGGTATGTTGTTTGGTCAAGCAATATGAACAGGCACATTATCCCCGAGTGTGTTGTGAGCTATAAGTCCTCACACCATGAGCAAGGTAAATGTCGGTTTGCTCTGTCATTTGTTGTTGCTCTTTGGTGGTTCTCTTTTGGATGGCAATTTTATTGGTGTTATTTGTTAGGCCAAGTGAAAAGATCTACTTGTATGAAATATTCCCTTGAGAAACTGTTTTTGAAGATGAGGAGCAAACTACCACCCACCAAAATTCGGGAAGTGGTGACTTTATATGATACGTACAGGGTATGAATTTCTTAATTCTTCTTTATTTTATTATTGGGTATTGCATAAGGGAAGTATTTGAAAAGGATTAATTCATTGTTTTGTAATTCTTAATGCCTTATTACAGGCGGGTAAGTTGGCCAGGGAAATGTTTGTAAAGCAATTGCGGTTCATTGCCGGGGATGAGGTGCTGATATCTGCTATTAAGGAGTGTCGTGGCCCAGAATGAACTTTTTTTTTCCCCTCATTTGGACGAATTAGTTGTACGGTTCACTGAAATTGTAGGATTTACATTTAGCAAGAGCAGGCTACCATGTGATCCTAGAGAGAAAAAAAGGTCCCCTACCAAAAAAAAATAAAAAGGAAAAAAGGAGAATGTAGCAGAGAGAAAACTTTTCATCTTTTTTTTCACTCATTACAATGTAGCAGCTTTGGTTTGAATTAATTGGAAACGTGTTGGCAAGTTCTGAGTGATTATACTTTGATTACAGCCTTAATTTTTGTTCTTCTGATGCTTGAATCCTAGTGAGGTGCATAAATAAATCTGTGTTGTGTTGTCAACTGTGTGCATGACTCTGTGCACACAGGCATGCTTGTGGTGTGAGCATTATAGAGGTGGGAAGCCAGTTCAGTTTTTAGCCTGGGGGTGCAGTGATAATTAAAATTTGGACTGCTTGAACATCTTTATTGTTTTAAATTATGTGCTGGTCTTGGCATAAGCATACATCAGTGCGTGCCAGACTTGATCATATGATTTTGACTCCTCTCACAGTTGTGCACATGCATGCCCGCTCACTCTTATCCATCTTGTACTTATATTAATACAGGATTATTTTAAATTTCAACATGGTTGTTTCAGATTACAATTAACATGAACATGATTGTTGAAGCTTGATCATTATGAACAAGCTGTAATGTTTTGGAAGAAGTATCATACGATTTATTTGGAGTGTGATTTAAAAGAAAAGGGCTATGTTCTTTTTCCTTACATTGTTTATTGTTGATGTTTTAATTTTAGTGATTATCTGCCAAAAGAAAAAACCTCAGACATGATTTAACTTGTTTATTTATGAGTTTGTGAGACTGTAGCAACAAGGAAATGGGCAACTATAGATCATCTCTTCTTCAAAGAAGCAAAATATTGGAGACACTTGACCGCTGGTTCTTGATTTCACATAGGTGATTTTTATTGTTAGTTTACTTCAATTTTGACATGTGTTATTCGTACTTGATGCATCATGTGCCTGAGAATTGTAGTCAAGAAAGAAATTTTATTGGTATTTAAAGAAGCACAGGGGGATTATGCAACTGATTTATAAGTGGACATGCACAGGAGCTCTTTTCGTGTGGTTAAAAGGTAATCTAAATGTATGATGGTGTATTAGTCCCGGTGCTGTGATTGCAACAATCTGATTTACTAGCAGAACAAAATTGCAGTCTGGGACGTGTTCAATACTGTGTTTCAAATCTGTTGGTCGGTTTTTACTTTCTTCCGTTGTATTAATTATATGGATGTAGCTTGATTCTATATGATAATTTTTATCTTGGAATTAGTTTTGATTTATTTCACTTGTTTTGAGCACTTTATCATTATGATAATACCATCACCAATGCTTCAGTTAGTCCTATTCATGTGACCCTCCATTAGAGAGAGAATTGCAATAGCTAAGGACAGGTTTTTGGAGTTAGCTCACCCTCGCAGAATCGCGACCCTTTGTTATAAGAAAGAAATATAAAAACCGATCGGGCAAAACAATTCAAAAGATAAAGAAGTATCATTAATCTTTTCATGCTCGTTCCAAGTAAACCAATGATTCGTTATTGGAGCAAATAGCAACAACCACCATTTCATTCAACATACATATTTTTTATTTTCTAATCTTTTTTTCCCCAATAGTTTCTGCTGCATTTTATTGCTGTTATTCCTTGTTCAAATCCATTATAACTCCTTATGTACTTGATTTTTTATTTTTTATGTTATACTGGGAGGGAGTTGGAATGATGCAAGTTGAAATCGTTGGCAGTACTTCAATGCTAGTTGAGATAACATCAATTTCAAGTTGGATTGTGAAAATGCACACACTGCAAACAGAAAAGAGGAGGAAGTATGTGTGATATAAATTGCTTCCATGGCCCCCTCCAATTAAGGAGGCAGTTTGACCCACTGTTGAGGAAGCACGAGTTCAGAAATTTTCTGGTTCACAAGTTTAAGGTTCAGATTTCTACTTTTTAACGTGTAATGTGTGTTGAGCATGTCAGTTGCCATCTTGTAATGAGAATTTCATACTGTTGATGAAATAGAGGTCACCAAAATTTGGAGCCTATATCTGGTCGTTGGGTATTATTTAACGTTATCCTAGATTTAAACTTGAACGGATAATTTCCGCAGTTGGAATCCAATTCATTTGATTTGGAATTGGGAGACACTTGTTAATGAATGATGCCTTGGATGCATCTTTTTCAGGTGAAAAACCTCAACACAGACATCAAGTATGGTGAACCCGAAATGGCAATATGGACAGGAAAGGAGCCTGATAGTCCGACCTACAATTTCCTAGTACTTCAACTTTGATTGTACCATAGCTCGTAACTTGGCATCTGCATATATTTCACGACTAGAACTAGGATGTGGATGCGCAGGTTCTTTTGGCCAAACTAAGACGTGATGATTGATCAAGAATTCTAGCTCTCAAGAGGGAATTCGGGAAGCTATATAGGCATTGGTTAACTTGAAGTGTGTTTTAGTAAAAAAAAAAAAAAAAAATCTCATAACAAGTTTCAGTGTTGATTACAGTTTAGCAGACATCCTGATTACTAATCTATGGCTAGTCATTAGTCAAGAATCAAAATGATTATGTTATCCCAAAGGACAAGCACAAGTTGAAACTGGACTATAAATAAAATCAATTACAATGTTTAAAGAGCAGGACAAGCAAAGGAACTCCGTTCGACGGTGACAATGGTCCCATTCCAGGAGCGGGAAGCTTCCATGGCCGCACATGGGATGCTGCCAAACCGACCCTCGTGAAGATATTATGGATGGTTTTTTTAATTCCATCATTGGTGGACTACTCTTTCAAAAATATACCAAAGAGACTAGCTCGTGGAAGGCATGTAATTTGTATCCAAAGGTTGTGGCTATGCATTTTACAACGATGCCATTAGTCATGCAATTTGCATTATAAATAAACCCAGATCATTCGTTTAATATAATTAATTAATTGACTAATTATCCTCAAACCAATTATTTGAGTGCATGCAGATATGTTTTGATGACTATTATCTCAAAATCAATAATTTGATTCCTTCAAATAATATAGAATGTTTGTGTTTAAAAATTAATTTTTATTGAATACAATTCATAGCTATTTGCATTTTTATAACGAGCCAGTAAAAAAACAAAATTATAAATTGCATATCATATTCTGAAGAAACATTCGGATTTCGGTTATTGTCTCATGTACTGTACTTGAAATTGCAGAATTGGGAATTCAATATCAATGGTATCTCTGTAATTCCAGAATTGTTTGTCCAGCAAGAGAAGGATAGATGTATGCAAATGGGTACGTATCACCTGCCAATAATTACTTATTGGCTTATTGCACTTATTTTGGTTCTGGTATGGAGGTCATGCGCCCTGTAGGCTGTACATTTACAATTTATATGTAGAGAGGATCTGGGTTCAAGTACCTTCTTTGGCAAGAACTTTGATACGATGTTTGCCAATCTTCCTAACTGCTCCCTCTCCCAATAGCTAAGATGTTGTAATAGTATAGTAATAGTATAATAATAATTAAGATGTCAACATATTTTATTTGTGTACACATCTGTACCTTAAGGATTAATATGTGTTAGGTGTTGTAGAGTTAATTATTGATTCACTTTTCTTCTCAGTTTTCACTATCACTTGGTATAAAGTGGTGCTAATCTGACATCAGCATACTGAATGATATTGGAAAACCAGTGATGCAAAGTCCTAATATTTGGATTGACCCTAAATTCATTTTCTCATCAATAAGATTGTCATAGCAAAAGCGACAAAAAAAAATTCTGAATCTAACAAGTGTATAGTTCTGTTGGCTTAGAATCAGATGATGATATGTAAATTTCTAGAGTTTGATTTCCTGCGTTTATAATAATTATTTTAGGAGAATTATCTATTATAGACATAATTAGCCGTGTTTATTATTTATAAAACAAGTAAAATAACAATTACATTATGGTGGCGTCATTCACTTTTATATTAAGGCTTTATTATGATTGAAGGGGGGTTATGACCTATGAGCAGTCATGGCCACCAAGGCACTAACTAAAGTGAGGTGAATAAACTGAATTAATGGGCAAAAATCATTTTCATTAGCACGTTTTGTATAGCCCCACAAAAGTTGGAATATTGTCTGAAACAAATGGCACCCCACTCCTTGGACCCAAGTGTTTGCCATTGTTGGGAGTGGTGATGACTGATGACCATCAATACCATGATTAATTTGATAAATGGATACTCTCTCTGTCTCATCTTCGATTCTCTAACCTTAGCACGGGCACGCTGTTCCAAGCATGCAAAGAAACTCAATTTTGTAGCCCCAATTTGAGCTTAAGGCTCAACAATCATTAGATTTCTCGTTAGTGTTTATTTCTCATTAGATTTTTCTTTTTAAAAAATTACTATTATTTTTTTTTTTCCAAAAATAGATATGAAATCCATTACTAACCAAACAAATATTATAAAGGAAAAAACTCTAACAAGTAAATTTCTAAAAGCCAATTTCCTCAAGGAGTCATACTCAATTGACATTTAAGGCCAATTAAAGAACCACCCAAGAGCTCTTTTGCTTAAAACATAAAATAAGAGACTGAATTAACCATAAAAAATTAATTTAAACACTTAATAAGAACAACAAATATTAAAGCCCGAATACTTGAAGCCATTAGGAGAGCTTATGATTGTTGTCTGAGTGTCTTCCATCATCAAAGTTGAATCTAAGCATCTCCTCCTCAGCTAGCAACAAGGCATATAATGATTCTTTTATAAGTGCAAATGTTAATAATTTATATTAACAATGACAATTTAATTTAATATTTTAATTTTTCAGGGAAAATTTAATATCTTAATTAAATGTAATGACTAACAATATTTTATCAAATAATTAAAATTTATTTCTCTAAGCAATAACTGCGAATACTATTAAACCAAATACTCCTTTAATTTAGAAAAACTGCCTAGTAATTACTCCATTGGTTATAATTTATAAAGTATAAACCACAACACAAGCACAGAAAGATACAAACCGATAATAGATATGTTGGAGACAGGTTTTTTAAAATGTTCCAATTCAACCCATGATTTGTTTAATCAATCCATTTCAGTGTCAAGACCTAATCCACTAACACCTAACTCAACCTATTCTTTTATATGCTTTTATCTTTTGGATATATAAATTATATATTAACATTTTTAAAAATTATTTTATTTTTTTTATATGATATTCAGGAAGAAGAATCGAATTTGAGCTTATTACCCAATTAATTCATATATACACTTAATATTAAATTATATCGATTGTGTTAAAAGTTACCTTATTGACCAAGACCATCAATTTTGATAAGAAATAATTCATCAAAATGGATTTAGTTTGTAACTTGAAATCAGAAAAAAATGAATCAGAGACTCAATAGGACTGTCCCGACAAAAAAATTTCGACGGTTAATTAAATAAACTTATCAATAAAGAGAAATATAACACATATAAAGAGTATTGAAAGAGAAAAAGAGAGAGATAATATTTGAGTGAAGGAGAGAAAAAAATATTTTATTACCTTTCGTTATTTATTTATAGTGGTAGAAATAAGACTTTCTATGTATTCATGTTCTCATATTATTCGTGGATATTTTTATTTCTCATTAAATTTAATTCAAATAATTTAAAATTAAATTGATAAAAAAAACAAACTTATTAATTAGAGAAATAATAATTATAATAAAACATAATTCTTTAAATAATTTTTTTTCCATTCTCTTATATAATTTTTTTTTTCCTTTTTGTCTCCATTAAATCATTTATTTATGTTTTTAACAAAAGTCCTTTTTTTATTCTGAGGTTCAGAACTGATAACATATTATAGAAATTTAAGAACATTAGCATAAAGGCCAAATCTTAAATTTAGCATCAAATCAATTTATACGCTAAAAATAAATTTAAATCAAGTTGTATAGACTATTAGTTGCCTGTCCATTATCTAATAACTAGTATATATTTGTCTTTTTATTAGTCTACATGACCCATCAGGTCCTGGTGGCCTCCATTTCAGGATGATAGGTATTTTTTGGTTAGGCAATTGCTTGCAAAATAAGATAATAAGAGGATTAAACTTTCGGTTTGATGCAAATTCTCTGATATTTAAGTAAATGATTCTATAATGTAAATTTTTCGATATTTAAATAAGTGATTATATTATATATTTGGAGATATATTTGGAGTAAAGGCTGAGAGAGTTTTGATATTTTTGACGAATAATTTATCATACTTTTCCCTTTAATATCAGGGTATGTTGGATATTTTTCATAATGGTTTTCGATCATGAAATTATGAGAGTATTTGGATAAAAATTTAATTTTAAAAATATTATTTTAAAAAAGTGATTATATTTAATTTTTTCTTTTAAATTTTAAAATTATATTTTAAATTAATCACTCAAATATTTAAAAAATTATTTAAAATTTTTAAAATTTTAAAATTATATTTCATACTTATTTTAAATAAATTTAAATATTCAGTATGAATTTGTAGACGGTAAATAATGATACTTACATGATTATAAATATAATAGTCATTTTTTAAATTTTATGCTGATTTGGCTCATTTCCTGATGTCGGAGAGAATTTTTCTTATATATGCGAGCTACAACATCATCTAGTAGTACGACAAAATTTTGTCAAAACAACATGGCTCTCGATGAACTACTTGTTGCTGAGGTAATCACCGGACGAATGAGGTGTTTGTGGACCTTTTGTTATATGCCTAGGGACTATTGGTTTTGAATCGCTTGGGCTGCTGTAGCCTATTAGCCGGAGCTTCTAGTATGAAAGGAATTCACAAGTCACCTGTAATCGTCCAATATGATAAGGTTGATTTTTTCCGCCCATATACACCTAATTATTAAAATAGTTACGAAGTTTTATTAAAACGCCACCATGCAAACATATCTTATATTATAAATTAATATGCTATATTCCGATGCTTATCCAATTGGATGCATCTATAATTTTCTCTACCAACGAAAACTGATTACGATTTATATTTATTTATTTTTATATATGAATAGGATATTGCTATTCAGCAAGCATACAGAATAAGTGCATTGAATTACACGTGGCTTGATATATTATGTTTGTTATTTACGACGTTACGCAAATTATATTTATATATTTTTTAAAAGATTTATATATTTTGAAATATAATTTGATGTTAAATATATTTATTTGAAAATAATTAATTTAGTTTAAAATTAATATATAAATATAATTTTTATTTTATTACTTTTAAATATCTATTATGCTTTATTTCTTTAATTAAATTTAATTAATAAATTCCCTTTTTCTTCTTAATTATTTAACAAAGGATACGTTATTTTTTTATTGTAAAAGGGTGCATCCTCTTATCACGGATGGTTTTAGGTAGCGTTACGACAAAGAGCACCAATACCAACAGTAACGCTCCTCATCCCCAAAAGCATCCATAAACGGTTTTATATATTATTTTTTCATCTCATAATAAATATTTTAATTATAAAATATTTTTTCCGTTTTATTTATACGAACAAATTTAAAATAGATAAATTTATTTAAAATAAATTTAACCTAAAATATAAAATATATTTTATTTTTTTTTAATTTATAAAATTCATTAATTATATGATAATTTTTATATAATAATAAATAATTTTTCATATTGTATTAAATTAAATTATATTATATTACTAAAAATAAATTAATATATTTCTCATTGACTTTTATTTTATCTCTTTATTTTCTTGAATAATATCCAATAAATTTCTTCACCTGAATATAATTTTTATAAATAATCAAAATAATAAAATGAAAATAACAATATTTGATATTTTAAAGGTAAATTTAAAAAAAAAAAGAAAAAAAATTCAGTTAAAAAAAGTTGTGTCTAGAGGGAGTACATTATCATATAATTAATTTTTATATTTTTTAATATATTTTTAATCATAATATTATTATTAATTTAAGATAAAATATAATTTAAATTAAAAAATAAGAATTCAATTAAAACATATTAAAAAATAAATTATAATATTTATTATGAGACAGAATGAGTATAATTTTATTATATTATTAAATTTTAAGGTGAATATATTTTTTAATATTAAAATAAAAATATTTAATATCAATAAGATTCGAATTTGAATCACTATTTTTAAATATGTTGTTTAATTATAATTATGACATTACATTTTGAATTATTAAATTAAAATAAATTTCACTTGCTTTTATAATTCATTAAATAAAAATAAAATCTCACATCCTCCAGCTACCGCGCGCGAGCATATAAATGTATAAATATAAATATATATATATATATATAAAGAGAAACCCCTAAGGTCTTTCTCCATCTTTCTCATACTTCCACACACACGCAAATTTCGTGATCCAACATCGTTATCTTTATTCATTCTGTCTCTAAAAACCGACTATTCCTTTTCTTCTCCGCCAAATCCCTCTTCTCCGGCCAACTCAATCTCACGTTTGTGAAACCAAATTCGCTCTCCTCAACCGCCGTCATCGCTCTGTTTATCGATACCGGCATTTCCTGTTTCTGAAAAGAATAGAAGGACCGGAAATTGAAAAATTAGGGTTTCTATTTTCCATTAAGTATGAGGCTGCAGGAGGAGATTGTACCCTTTCATAGAAATGGAAAAACAACAAAAGAAGATGATGATGTTGTTGTTGAGAGTGACGATGAGGAGAATGTTTCATCTATTCGTTCTCTCCAGAGGACACTCGTTGTTGTTGGTTATGCTCTTACCTCCAAGAAAATTAAGAGCTTCTTGCAGCCCAAGCTCGAGGGTTTAGCTAGGTAAATCTAAATCTAAATCACATTTAAGGGGATAACAAACAAAATTAAATCATAATTATAATTGAAAATTTTTCAAAAATTCCGAACCGATTAGAGTGGAAATACGTGTTTCGATTCTGTAATCCAAGGCCACAGATTTGATTACCTAAGTCTTTTCCACGTTTTTTCTACGATTTTTTTTTTGTTTCCTTCTTTTTGTGCTCTGTTTTAGATTCTTTTAGGTGTCTTCAGAGCAGAATATTCTGCTATTTGCACTATGTCCTTTTCGTTTGGCTGTCGAGAAAGTGAAGTAAATCAAAAATAAATCTGATGGAATTGCCTAAACGGCCCAACAAGTCAACAGATTTCTATTATATTTTCCAAATTATTTGTCAGTCGTTTTCTCTATCATCAGTGCAATTACTTCTGTGTCGTAAAATTATATATGGAGTATGAATTACCGTTTTTATATTTTTTTCGAGAACCGTAAATTAAATTATATGCATAATTGGAGAATGCACCTCTATATTTGGTGTTACTATTCTCACATATTCTAACCCATGAAATTTTTATTATCAGTAATTCCTGTTTGTTATTATCATTTACTCAGCAATTAGCTGTTTTGTATTATTGCAAATTTATCAGTATGTATATATGGGTTATGTTACAATGCTAGCAGATGTTTATACATGGTTATGTCCTCTGTTTTGGATATGACTCTGCATCCCTGGATGTAATGATTGCGTGATGCAACTCTTATTCATGTACTGATTCATTGGTCCAAATTATTTCGATGTAATAGTTAGGAGGGTTAGCAATGTTTGTCTTTTGGTTTGTGGAACTTGATTTTTTTGGTTATCTTGATTTTTATATACATTTCTTTCTCATTTGTTCCACGGGTCTTTGGATTATTCATATATAAAATATTGGGTTGGTGTAGGAATAAAGGGATCCTATTTGTTGCAATTGATCAAAGCATACCTCTTTCAGATCAAGGTCCTTTCGACATTGTGTTGCATAAGGTTGGTTTTCTTTGGTTTTTCTAAATTCTAGCATAGCTTTATATACTTTTGGAATTCTGGTAAAGTGATTAATACTTTGAAAATTGCATAATTTTCTTTGAAATTTCGTAGGAACTTGTTGATACAGCCATGATTTTTAAATAACTTTTCAATGGGGGAAAATTTATATGCTATTCTCATTGGTACACTTATACAAATTCATGTTTAGCTGTTTTTGCTTGCATCTGTATAATATATATGTAGTTTTGGCACTTATAACAACTCTTATCTAACACATGTCAATGTCCTTCTTTTTTTTTTTCAAATGCAGCAAACTGGAAAGGAGTGGGGACAAATTCTTGAGGTTGGTCCTTCTTTGATTCATTATCTCTATTTTCGTCTTACGAGCTTCTGAATATTAGGGTAGATCAAGTATGAAATCATGTTTTGTTGATGACTTGGATATGATGTGCCAAACAATATTTATCAAGGCTGAGGATCAAATACCACTAACTTTTAATGCTAAAATCTCATTCCTTTCTTACGTAATTTGCAGAGTGCTTGCTCCTTCCTCCTCCATGCATCATGACTTGATAGTTGAGGTCGAGGCAGCAAGCGAGGAATTTTTTCACTTCTATGACCATCTAGCTGGTTCCTTCAGGTTTTCCTAAGCATTATTTGCAAAAGATTTTTCTTTTTACTGTTAAACCCTTTTAATCAGCTGAATGTGAGATGGCTGCTGTATTACGCCCTTTTATCGGCTGAATGTGAGATGGCTTTCTCAACCCTAGTTCAAAATCTTTTGCATACCTGTATTCTAGTCTTAGATATTCACCTTCTAGGATCATGTTTTCTGAACAACTCTTCTTTGGATTGCTGGAAGCAATCAGTAGTTGAATGTGGTAGAATCTTAGCTGCAAACTTTCTGACCTCAGCTCGATTGAGCTTCTTGTGTTCTAAAAATAAGTGATTACTTGACTTGGGATTTAAGTATTTAGGTTTAACTTATGGTAAGGCTTAGACAAGAACAGTAGTCTAACATTTCCATAAATTTTACATGAATGGTATTTCAGGGTTGCTGGCTGCTGTAACTCTGAATGTAATTTCATGCTTGAATTCTGTGTCATTTGTGAATATTTACTTTTGCAAGGAAAATAGGATTGTTTGACTATTTTATTAATTTTTCATTATTACTCTTTTGGTTATGTGGGTTCATAAATAGTTATTTCACAACTTGGAAAAAGGCACCAAGATGAGTTAGTGTCTGCTTGAATTTCCAATATTTACTAGCGTCATTTTATTCATTTCCTGTTAATCAGTGTTGATTTGAACTTTATTTCTCTATTATAACTAGTTATTTTTCACTTTATTGTTGTAATAGTTATTTCATATTTGGTGGGAAGTGGTGGTTATAGGTACCTTGTCATAATATTAAACTTTAATGATTCTATACCCCTTACAATTGTGAAGTCATGGAGAAGGGAGATTATTCTGGTTGGAATTCATATCAAATTTGAGTAGTAGTTGGCTATAATAAAAACGCAGTTGATCAGAAATGTAAATTGGTCTTTCTACAGTAATCTTCATTGCAGAATGAAAATGTCTTCATTGGGTGAAGTTAGAGTAGTTTCAACCAGAAAGCTTTAAATATCTATTGGAGCTAATTATTTATAACTAGGTCTTCTGCATGGGCAAGAGTTTTTCTAAAAATTGAAGCACCACAACTTAGATGCTATTGTGTGTTCCAATCTGTTTATAGATGCTAATTAGACTAGCAAAATCATCTCTGCTATTTCTTTGTTGTCATCTTATTTCAAGAATTATGTATCAATTGCGTTGAGCTAATGTTTTTCACCAATTGGCTTTGCCTGGCATTGCCTTCAAAATGATCTTGTTTATGTCATCAGGTGCTTTCTTTCATTGTCTGGTGAAACTTTTCATTTTCTCAGTGACCTTTAACTTTTTTTCATTTTCTTGTAATTGTAGGACTACAGAAAGACACATCCCGAAGTCACTGTTCTTGATCCTCCAGCTGCTATTCAACATTTACACAATCGCCAGTCCATGCTCCAGTGTGTTGCTGATATGAATTTGTCAAATTCCTACGGTAATCTTTCATGTTGTCTGCAAATTACCAGTATATTGCCTGTGTCTTCTCCCCTCCTCCTCTTTTCTTCTTTTTATTTTTTTCCTTCAAAATGATTTTATTTTATGATTTATGCAGGGAAAGTTGATATCCCCAGGCAATTAGTTATCAAAAAAGATGCAGCATCAATCCCTAATGCAGTCTCAAAAGCTGGGCTGATGCTACCAATTGGTGTGTATCTCTTGAGCATTAATATTTCCTAGACCAGTTCACATATGTTTGGTTGTAGCCGTGCATCAGTTTGCCTTGAATCTTATTTTGAGATTATAACCCAAGTAGTTACTGTGAGAATTTTATTTGAGAAGCTATTGATTTCGGGAAATCATATTCCCGTAATTTCCTTTCCATTTCCTGGTAATTTATTCTTAATTCCTTTGAATGTTTTCAGTTGCTAAGCCACTCGTTGCAGATGGGAGTGCAAAGTCACATGAACTATCGCTTGCTTTTGATGAACTCTCACTTCAAAAACTCGAACCCCCACTTGTTCTTCAGGAGTTTGTTAACCATGGTATAGCATTACGAGTTACATTGTGTCTGACTAATCTTATTATCACCTTAGGCCTGGTATGACACTTCACATGCCTTTTTTCATGTTTTTAGGAGGTGTTCTCTTCAAAGTATATATTGTAGGGGAGGCTATAAAGGTGGTCCGGCGCTTCTCTTTACCTGATGTGTGTAAACGGGAACTTGCCAATAATGCCGGGGTGTTCCGTTTTCCACGGGTATCTTGTGCAGCAGCTTCTGCTGACAATGCTGATCTGGATCCTGGTGTGGCTGGTGAGATATCTTGTCTTGCTTCTTCATAGATTGTCTTATCAGCTTTTGAAACATGTGGCATTACAGGGTATAGGTTAATTGGTTGATGATAATAGCAGAAAGGAGTCATACATTGTTGTGGGGGGTTTTGATGTGTGCCTCTTTCACTAATGAGTTGTCTGGGGATTTTTTATCATAGACTACTATTCCTAGGGAACATGCAGTTACTATGATCACACATGTATTGGGCTGAGTCATACATTGTTGTGGGGGGTTTTGATGCGCGCCTCTTTCACTAATGAGTTGTCTGGGGATTTTTTTATCATAGACTACTATTCCTAGGGAACATGCAGTTCCTGTGATCTCACATGTATTGGGTGAATGCCAGGATAAATTCCTAAATCCCAACTTCATTGGTTTGAGGTTTTCTTTTTCCTAACTTTGGTTATGCAAAAGTGAATTTTCTTTAGGCATCAACACCGGCATTGAATTGTATTAAGCTCTTGATAACCTGTATGAAGGTCATAGTTGTAAAATTTTGGCAAAGTTCATCCTTAACATATTTTCTTCTCCTGCAGAGCTTCCTCCGCAACCCTTACTTGAGAAACTTGCGAAGGAACTCCGTCGCCGACTGGTAGTTTATCCATACTCATATTTCTTGCAGTTTCTTTTTAATAGCATACATATATCATCATTGCCCTTGTCATTTTGTATCTACTTGCTTTTTTATTGTCTCATGCAGGGTCTCCGGCTGTTCAATTTAGATATAATTCGAGAGCATGGGACTAGAGATAAATTCTATGTCATAGACATCAACTACTTCCCAGGCAAGTGAAAATTCATTATTATTCTATATATTTCCATTTTATATGAGAATTTTTCCTTTTTTAAGCCCTTGCAGTTTGTGCATTATTTTGCTCTCGAAGTGTTGAAGACATGCTTAATGGGATATCTTAATATGCAGGGTACGGAAAAATGCCTGAATACGAGCATATATTTACCGACTTCCTTTTGAGTCTGGGGCAGAGTCAATACAAGAAAAGATCCTCCTGTTAGCGACTGCTGGAAACGTTTTACGACGTAAAAAAAGAAGTGGAGTATATCACAATCATGACGTTGCTTGAATAAGTATTTGCGGGATGAGAGCTTGTGCTTTGCTAAACCATGTATAGCATAATGTTGTTCCTTCCTGCGGCCGGAGGAGGACGTGCAAAAATGCAAATGCTTCCAACCTATATCTTCTGTAACTACTGACTTGCTGGTAGGTACGTGTCTGCTGATGAAGGATCCTTCATTCCCACAGCTCCCTGGAATTCAGCTGGATTTGCTCAATTTGTTCATCTTACAATTATTTTGTTGTTCCAAGGTTCTATGAGCAGTTGGTGAATGGTAAACAGACACCATCTCATATTATCTGTATAGACATTTCTTTTGGGAGAGCATCCCGCTGACATGTATTTAGCGGTGGTACAATAATACATTTCACATGTTTCTTTTAATCCAAGTCGCAACTCTCTGCCTGTTTATCATTATAAAATGCCTCTCTTTTTTCTCTTTTAATATTCATCTTTTGGACACTTCTGTGGGGTGCATCATGATATAATTTTCAATAACAGATTAAAATCACTTCCCCAATTCAGTGAAAGAAAACTATCTATATATGTAGAAAAAATCTCATTGTGGGCTGGCATTAGGATTGAAGTCTTGATAAAAAAGACAAAGTAAAATATCACTTGGAATTGTTCAATAACCAGAGATGGATGATTTAGTTGTTTCAAAATGCCTATGGAAAGGCATTTGATGAAATAATTTTGAGGAATCTGAATGGCATATGAGAAATAAGACTGTAAAGAAGCAAAGTTGATCTGAATTTCGCTCTGAATGGAATAGCAGGTAAAGCAATAGTATGGCGTATTGTTACATAAGAACAAGTAGGTTTGCTTGACTTGAGAGACGAATCATGAAGGAAAATAAAAATTACAATTGCACTTCATATAATGAATAACTGGGAATGTTTAGATCTTTTTTATGGCCTTCCTCACATCTAAAAACCCTTGAACACACAAGTGAAGAGAGTTATAGCATCCACTTCATTTATTTGGATGAGCAACGAATGAAAAAATTAATAATTCTCTATTTTAAATTTGTGATCTAATTACCAAAACTATTAATATAACAGAGGATTAAGAATGAATGTTGCCATTATCCACTTTTGTATTTGTCATGTGCACTGAAGAATCCATCACATGCACAGCCTCCCATGATTTTATGTTGTTTCACTTTCAGGGTGGCTCTTCATGCGCAGTTGTTGAATATACAACCTGTATGGACTTTCTTTTGAGATAGCCTCTCCCTATGACTTGTACTGATCACTTGCCCAATAATATATTACAGGTTTCTTCTGAACAAAACAAGGAGTTGTAAGGTTCATCCAACATGGATTTCTTTTGACAGTTGCAGCTCACCAGAACACATGAACTACCCATACAAAAATTTATACAATATGTTATTAAATAATTGATCAAAGTAATCTTCAAATCTGCATACTCGGGTAAACATATATGATCTGAATAATAAATTCATATTCAAATCTCTTTCTTAATGCTAAAAAAAGAAAAAAAATAATACTAAAAATCATAACCATGTTTAAGTTGAATAAAATTAAATTTTTATGCTTCATGATTGAATTAAACTAATTCTAAATGTGCCAAAACAGAAGAAACAACTTGCATCCAATAACATTTAAGGAAACAAAATTATCTCCAGAGAATTGAAATATGAACTCCACCATAATATATATGATTCATAATTAAAAAAAGAAAAAGAAAAGAACTAGAAAAGCAGTACATAAAATGAAAACCCCCACCAGAAAATCTCAAAGAAAAGTGAAACAGATGATAAAACCACAAACATCCAACTACCCACTTGCAACTGATGCTTGTAAGGCTGTAGCAGAAGGCAAAGCAGCCTCAGTAGCAGAACCATCATCGTCGTCGCCATTACGAGAATCACAAGGATAAACAATAACCTTTTCTTCCTAGGCCTTCAACTTAACTGTTAGTGCAGAAACAACTCCAGCCACATAAATTGCTCCAGTTAATTTATTGATGAACTAATTGAATAAAAACTAGACACAGATTGAACTTTCACAAATTGGGCTGAAGCTGAACTCTATCCACGAATAAACTTTTGTATATATATAAGAATTTGTATGTACATTAATATTTAAAATATAAAAAAATTGACTTGTGAATATTCTTACAGTTTAGTCTGCAAGTGGCTATTTGAATGCAACATGGGGTTGGGGTCCTCAAATAAAGAGACTAAGGCCAGGTGTAAGAGAGTTAGAGTATGTTTTTTATTCACTTTGTCAGATTCTCTTTGCAAAATTACAAAAAAGCCCCTTATTTTTTTATATTGGTCTCAAGAATTTTTTGGATAATTTAAAGATATTACTCTTAATTTTAAGATAAATGCACTTGCAATGAAGATGCCTTATTTGTCATACTATTCAAGTATAATCATTGAAAATAAATAAATAACAAGAATAAATAAAAATTGAAGTAATTAGAGGAATCTTTAGTTGGTAGCTCTTCATTGATTGTAACAGCTGGAGCAATTATTAATTTCATTTGGTACAAAATAAAAGCTTATTAAGACAGAAACCATTATTTGCAGAAATTCTTCAAATTTGCATTAGAAAATAGAGAATTAGAGACCCATATGTATGTAATTTGAACTTATGTTGGCAACATGATCCCTTTTTTTTTTTTTGGGCATAGAAGAAACATTAAGAACAAAAGATGAGGAAACTAAACACAGTGGTGGAGCCAAGTTGATATGTGCGCACCCTCAATTAAAAAAAGCCACATATATATATATTTATATTATATCAATTTATAACTCCTAAATTGATATAATATAAAAATCTCACTATTCATACCCACAAATAAATATAAATAGGTAATCTGCATATTAAGCCAAAACTATTTATATTGTTGGAAGTGTATGACCCCAAAGTTTAAAAAAAAAATCTCATATTTTTTATTTATTTTTTAAAAAATATATAAAGTACCCCTCCTAAAATTTTGAAATTTATTATTTATATTTTTTATATATATTTTTAAATATATATATTTAGTATAAATACAATACCTTAAAATTAAAAAATTATTCATATTTTCCCATTAGTATAATATTTGATCTCTAAAATATTATGTCTAATTTCGCTCTCTGTTTGCATAGCCATATAGTTATTAAAGAAAAAAATCAAATAAAACCTAATAGACCTATCCATTAATTATAAATTTTTTCTTGTCTCAACTTATATTTCATCAATCCTTTTTTTTTTAAATTTTCTTTTACTCTTTTTACTATTCGTTTCTTATTTTTCAATTAAAATTAAATTTCTTCTTAAATTTTAAATGAACTTAATTTTTTTTCAATTAAAACTAAATTTTATAAATTTTAAGTGAACTTAATCTTTTGCTAAATCAACTCGAGTCTTTTTTTAACTTTAATCATCTCCAATTGGTAATAAGTAATCAATGATTTTATAAATTATTTAGATTTTCAATAATAAAGTTAAATTTTATGCATATTTTCTTTTATATAATATAGAAAATTTTTGGTATTTTTATTTTAATAATAATTTTTTCTTGAATATTTAATATAAGAAGAAATAATAATTTTATTTTTTGAAATTAAAAAAATTTAATATTTTTTTATTTTTATCTTTAATAATTTTATTATTCCATAATAATAATAATTTTATTTATCAATTTTTTAAAGTTCATGTACTTATATTAAAATTTGATCAACAATTAAATTATTTATTTATTTATACATCATATCAATTTAATTTTTTAATATAGTTATTTTTTAATTTTTTATATTAAAGAATATATTATGATCTTGGCTCTAAGAGACCAACTACGTTGTTAAAGCAAGGGAAAAAAAATGTTAATGGCCAAAATCCTAAAGCTCTGAGGAGACCAAGTAGGTCATTAAAGAAAGGGAAAGGCCAGTTAATTAATTCTGGATGGTTTGAAAAAAAAAATCTATGTAAAAATTGAGTTTAGATGAAAAAAAAAATAATGTATAAATAGTTTTACTTGAATGAGCCAAGTGAAAATTTTACAAGTTAATGGATTTTTTTTTTTTTGGGGCATGGTCTCTACCACATGGCTTCATCTCTGGGAGGAGCATTAAAATTACGGTGGTAAAAAAAAAACAAAAATTGTCCTAAATACCAATCTAAAGAGGTTAAGATTGTTGGATGATTTGAGGCCCGGAATTGGGATTTCAATTTCTTTGGTAATGAAATCACTATCTTGGTATATTTTTAAAATGAAAGCCAAAAGGGGTTGGCAATAGACTTGGTATGCACCAACAAGGTGAACTACTATGGCCACATTGGCAATGTCCAGTAGCCAATATGGGCTATAAAAACCAAACCCAGTAAGGAGATTTCCAGGTGACATGTCTCCAAAAGCTGCATAGCCAAAGCAACCGCAGAGAATGCAGAAAAACGTCGTCACTGTAACACAGTAACGTTTATTAGAATTGCTTGCTTCAAAGTGTAATTGAGCTTGCATGTTAACTTGGGCTCCAGCTGACGTAATCCCTCTAATTCCTTTCCTTTTCCGAGTCATTGGACTCTCAAATAAGAAATAATCTTATCTCATCCCATTTTCCTTTTGATTTTGAATTTTGTTAGTTTTGAATTTGTATTTTCTTTTTTTCCTCTTTTTTAGCGTTTAATATATTTATTTCTGTTTTTTTTAGTTCTTTTTTTTTATTAAACAATTTTTTATTTATTTATATAATTACATAAATATAATATTTATTATTTAAAAATAATATAAATAATTATTTTATTATTTAAAAATAATAAAAATTATTATTTTATTTTTTAGAATAAAAATTGAATGCAACTGAGTCAAAATAAAAACTCAAAATTAAAATTAAGACTAAAAATATATGGAGACTTAACTAGATATCTTAAAAAAAATAAAGGGGTTAATTTCAATTGTTTCCACCTAAATATTCAGGAGGTGTGTTAAATCAAGAAAATTAATAATTTTTATAGATTTTTTAAATAAATGATTTTTATAAAATTTTATGAATTTGTCATGATTTTTACTGAATTTATGATTATATTAATAATTTTTATAAGTTTTTATTTTATAAATATAAATAAATTTTTATAAACATGTTTAGACTTTGATTGATTTATAATAGTTATTTTGATATTTGTAAAGAATCAAGATTTTTTATTTGAATTCATATTAATGGTGAATTATTATTCATAATAAGAATATTTTTTTCAAAAAAATAAAAAAAATAATATTGTGAATGTAAGCCTGAATATAGAGCCTATATATATTTTTAAATGAATGATTTTGAAAAATAAATTTATTATTTATAGTAGTCCTTTTATTTAATTTGATTTGGTTTGATTCAGTTTAATTATTTTTCCTATCAATATATAAAAAATAAAAATTATCAAAAATATTTCAAAATCTTGAGAATTAGTAAAAGAAAATTTTAGAGAAATTTTATTAGTACTAACACGTAAACAAATAAAAAATTATCCAAATTTTTTAAGTTTATTTCTTTAAAAGTTAATAACTTTTTGAATACTAATAAATTTTTAAAAACTCTATAAAAGTCTTGAATAAATATTCGTTGATTTTTACATATTTTTTTATAGTATTTAAAAATTTTAATTAAAATCACTTTATTTTCACATCATCTTTAAAACTCTAAATTGAATACACTAGAATTTTTTAAATTCATAAAAGAAGGAAAGCATTGTAAAATATGAATAAAGGTCATGTTTAGTTGTTTAGTTAGTAAAAAATTATCAAAAATTATGAATTATTTAAAATTTATTATTTATTATTTTAAGAGTTTTTAAAATTTTATATAAAATATGAAATTTGAAAAAATCTCCTTATTTTATGTAATAAAAATTTTATAATTTTTTTATAATAAAAATATTATTAATTTATTTTTATACTAAACAAATAAAATTATATATATTTTTAAAATAAAAAATTAGGTTTTTAATTTTATAAATTTTATGAATTTTAAAATTTAAGATTTAAATGTGGTCAAAAAATATTATTCAATCCAAAATGTTAATTCAGCGTTATAAAATTTTGTTAAATTTTTTAGTGAAAATAATTTATATTAAAAGATCTTGTATTTAAATAATTCTCAAATTAAATTTTTTTAAATTAATATGAGCCACAAAACACGAATCGTCATTAATTATTATATTTTTTTTGTGATATAAGTACGTCTCCTGAAATAAAAAGGAAAATTAAAAAAAAAAAAAGAAAAAACAAAGTGGAAGACAGGGTGGGTTGTAAACCATACCTTCCTATTTGTACGGATAACAACTTTTCTTGTTTTTCTTCCAGTCCACTTTACTAGATTTTTCCGTCGATGTGATATTCATTATCATTCTATATTTAAAATTAAAATTAAAATTTTAAGTATTTTTTATTTTAAATTATTTGATAATATATCATTTAATATTAAATTTTTAACGCTAATATATTTAACACTTGAAATTCAAGGGTAATTTTCAGTTTCCTGATCATCAATATACTCAATTCCAAACATATTGAAGAACTTACTTGTCTATAGATCTATATACTATGGACATTCTACCATAACTCTTCTCGAACAAATTCCTTCCATTGGCCAGAGAAACTCTAGAAGTCCCAGTTTATAGAAATTTGATACAAACTCCCACTATCTGATTCTTCCTACAAAAATCAATGTAGTATACCTCAAATCCATTTGAGATCTTCAAGTTTTTGAATCATTCAAATCATAGATCACTTTGAAGGATTGTTCAAATTATACAAACTGCCCCTATTTTGAGATCTTCAAGGATTGTTCCTACAGAAATCAAAGTCTCAACTTATATGATCACTTGCCACGAAGTTTTGTAGGGAGTCTTGTGACCGGAGAAACAATTCCAGCCACCAGAAGGATTCAACTGAAGCCACCGGAGAGAAATGCTGAATATGGTTTGAGATTGAATCTTTTCGATTCTGGATTGAATTGGGTAGAATTCTAATGGGTCAAAATCAAGGAAATAATACAATCTATAAAAGAAAATTTGCTCAAACCCAAATGAAGAAATCAAACCAATTCTTGTGTAAGACAAGCGAATGAAGGTAGATTTGCAATATGAAGTGAAACTAAACAAAATTTCTAGTGGCTAATATTGTTCATGAGATTTGATTGTTGCAAGTAATGATTATACGGGTTCAAGTACAGAATCAGAATTAGAGGAAAAACCCCCAAAAGTTTCAAAGGACCAGTCGGGTGGTGTTTCTCTTCTCAGTAATATCATCGAACAGATAATAGTCATTGAATCCCCGAACCAGAATACATATATTCGTGACATGTTCAGTTTTAACAATAAAAATACAGAAAAAACAGTAGATAAAACGACAAAAAACAACTCAAAAACTCAAATAACAAGCAAAAACATGATAAAACTACAAAAAGCCAACTACCCACTTGTAACTGGTGCCTGTAAGGCGGGAGTAGAAGGCAAAGTAGTCTCAATAACAGAACCACTATTACCATCGCCGTCATCAGCAGAAGAAGAAGAAACAAGAGTCCAATCAGCAGGAAGAGGAGGAAGAGGAGGATAAACAGTGGGTTTTCGCCTTATATCCCATGGCTGACTCTTTCTTGGCCTTGTCTTCATGTGATGTGCTGTTGCCTTCTTCTTTGGCCTTGAAGAGCACTCGATCAAAAGCCCACCATAACCAATGCTTGTTGTTGGAGGTAATTGAATTTCACTAGTCTTTGGCTTAAATGATGATTTGGGATTGGATAAAAGGGGAATTGGAGAGCCAAATATAGAGGAGATTGACATGGTTTTTGCTTCTTACAAATCAACAGTATCTTCTTCGTTTTTGCTTCTTCCACCTTTTTGGTCCTACACTCGAAGCTAAATGTAACTGGCTGCTTTCTTCTACACCTCTCAATTGGGATAACAATTTTGTTTCTCGTTGTAATTACATAAATAGCCTTTATTTTACTATCCTCCATCAGTTTATCATATAAAGCCCAACAAGTAATCAAATTGAGCCCAAACAAAGGTCCGACTTGAGCTCCAATAGTGCGTGTGTGTATATATATATATGAATTTTTTTTAAAAATACTGAAAAAAATAAAAAATATTTTATTTTTATTATAAGAAAAAAAAATTCAAAAATATTACATATCTAAAAATATTTTTTTAAAATATAATATATATCAAAAATATACCAAAAATATATTACACATATACTTAACATATATAAAAAACAGTAAAAATTAAAAAAAATAATCCTAAAATTAAAAAAAAAATAAAAAATAATATATTTATATAATATTTTCTATATATATATATATATTATTAAGCCCGACAAGTTATCATATTCAGCCCGAACAAATTAGACCCACATTATTAAGCCCGACAAGTTATCATATTCAGCCCGAACAAATTAGATCCACATTATGGTTATGACATAAGTGAGAGACTATATACTTTCTTTATATTAATCACAAATAGAATATTAATTTTTTATCATGATTTATTAGTATTTAATTTGAGCATAAATTCCCCTAAAATAATAATAATAATTTGAGCATAAATTTAGTTTAAATTAAATTTAAGTTGAAATGATATTTTTAATTATTAATTAGAAGGAGATAAAAAATCAAATTGACTCTCTAATATATACTAAATTATCAATGTAGTTTTTAAATTGAGTTATTAGTTTAATTTATAATAATTAATTTGTTAAATTAGTAATATTAGAGAGTTTGATTAATTCAATTGAAATTAAAGATTAAATTGATAATTTAATTTTAATTGAAATGTAAATTTAAAAATAAGTTTTAGTTTTTAATATAATAATAAATAATAAAATAATTATAGCTTAAGCTATCAAAATGTGGAACTATATTTTTATTTATATTAATATTTAAAAATTAATATTTCTGATAAAATTGCTCTTATTAAAATAGAATCTAACAAAGATTAGACAAAAATAAAATAAAATAAATGAACATTTTTTCAATATTTAATTTTGCACTTGGAAAATGATTTTTATTTTTATTTTTAAGAATGCATGGAAAATGAAAATTTAGAAAACTTAGAAATGGAGAAGATTTCATTGGCACAAGTCTTTATTATTGAATTGGATTTATTTTTTTCAAATCTTAGGAGGGAAATGATAAGAGGAAAAAGGTTTAATAAATAAGTTTACTTTTTCTTTTTCTTTTTTTAATTATATCATTTTTTTTTAACAATTATGCCCTCAAGAAAAATTTTATTAATTAAAAAAATAAAAAGTTAAATTAATCCTTAAACTTATTATATCTAATTATCAATTTAATTTTTAAATTATGATTAAAATTAATTAAAATTTTTAACTTTGCAAACTTATTTAATTCAATCATTAATTTGATTATATTAATATATTTTTTAATTCATAAAGTTAAAGAAGTCAATTAATTTTAATCGTGAAAATAAAGATGGATGACAGTATTGCTCTACTCTATCTCTAAATATATTGGTATAAATTTTATAATATATTTTCTAAATTGACATGTAAATACTTTATTTATGAGTATAATTATTATGAGAAAAAATATCATTTATTTTTATATTAAATGCATTTTTAGTTTAGTATTAAAATAATATGAGTTAATTTTTATGCATCGTATTAAAATTTAATTATTTATATATATATTTATTATCCGAGTAAGTAACAAAATGTTAATTGTTATCTATTTCTTATAATAAAAATAAGTAATTAATATATTTTTTAAATAAAAGTTTAAATTTAAATTTTATAAATTAAAAAAATAGACGCTAAAGAAAAATTATTTTTTTATAAATTTAAATTTGATATCAAATAATTTTAAAAAAATAATAATAAATAAGTGAGAGAGAGAGAGAGAGAGAGAGAAAGGACAAGAGGAAAATTCACGTTGGAATAGATGGTATCAATAGCCAATTCTTTAGGTTGAGCCATGTTAGTTGAAAAAGACACTTCAAAATGTGCTTGAAAAAGACAGACAATCGTTCTGCCGGCTCCATTTAATGAGTTTATTGTTTGTTTGGCAGCAAAATAATTTATTCATAGAAATTGTTTTTTGAAAAAAATATAGTAGTTTGTTTTCAATTTCGTGTATTCAATTAATTATGATATCCATCATTACTTGCAGAATATTTTGTCATTTGAAGTACAATAAAAAATGCTAAATTTTTAACAATTAAAACCATTAACACTTTGAACATTAATTTCTATTTTTCTATCTATATAGTTGAATATGATAATTTTTTTATATTTTAATGTCTATTTTTTTTTTATATCAAGATATTTAAATAGATAAAATTTATTTCATTTAAATTTTTTGAGTATATGAAATGTATCGCTTAATCTTATTATTTAATTAATTTATTTATTTTCTTTTTATAAAACTACCTGATATTTGATAGTCATTAACTCTACTAATCTAAATTTGAGCCGAATGAAAATCATAATGAGGTAAAATTCTTTCAATGCCTATTTTAATTTATTTATCTTTCTTGATTCCTTTTGTAATATATTTTTTTTGTTTTCTTTAAGAAAGAGATAATAAAAATTGAAAGAAATTTTGAGTTTTTTAATTAAAAAAAAATAGAGTGAAGGTGAGGAAGGAGAGCAATGTTTTTAAAAACGGATCAATAAAGATCGAGGATCAGAAGTTCGATCTCAAACCGAAAAAAATCGATATATATATAATTTGACATTTATTATATATATATATATATATGATAAAAATTAATATAATGTAATTATGGCTAAATCAATAATATATATAAGGTTATATTTCTTATAGTGTTAATTCAATCACATTAAGTTAAAAGTTATATAGAGTAAATTATGAATATTCACTTGTTCAACCATCTACTCAAGTAATATGATAATATGCAATAAGATCATAATTTTGGTATCGGGTGAAATTAAAATAAAACTATTAAAATTTTTTTAATTTTTTTTAACTCAAAATGACTTTTTTTCTTGACAAAAATTACATCATTTTGATTAAAAATTAAAAAAAAATAACCTCTCGAACTGAATGATCAATCCAATTCGATCAGTTCATCAGTTAACCGATTAGTTTTTTAATCAATTTTTTAAAAATAGATAAAAAAAATTAATCAAATTATTTTTAATTTAATTCTTAATTTTTTTGATTTAATTAGTCGATTCGAGGAGAGTGGCAAAAATAAAGTTAAAGGAATGTATATAATATGGCGTTGAAAGTAAATTTTTTATATATTTTTTTTCTATTGATAGTTTTTTGACAACAAATAGTTTTGTTAAAAAAAAGTTATATTTTTAATTTTTTAGCGGCAAGATGTAATATTTTTTTTTTTGTTATTGTAATATTTTATATAAAAGATGGGTTAGGCTGTTATTGTAATATTTTATATATTTCGATAAATATATGCACCCATAGAGTAAAAGATGGAGTAAGAATGACAAGTGATTTTGGTGAGAGTAGTAATTAAGTTGAACAGCCTAACCCAACCAACTATTATAAGCTAGGGGGTGAGATGGATTCCGGTTGATGGTTTGAAAGATTATTATTAAATTAAATTAATATTTTTGATTTAAATTTTTTTAAATTAAATTAAATTATTATTATAATTAAATCATCGATTTTAATTTGATTTAATTCAATTTAAATATTTTTAGTTTATTAGTTTTAAATCAAATATATTTTTTTTTTATAAATCATCATTATTTTATTATAAATTTAGAGAAAAATACTAATAAAATATGAATAATAAAAAAATTTTAAGAATAGTTCAATATTATATAATTTAAAAACTTGTCTATTATATTAATTAACACACCTAAAATTTTTATTTTTTTCAAAAATTAGATTTTTTTATTTATTTTTAATTATTTTTCATGAATGATATTTTTTAAAATTTTAAATTAATATTAGGTTAAAAAAATATGTGGTTGTATATAAAATAAAATAAAATATATTTAATTGTAATAATGATAAAAAATAATATATATAATATTTTAATTTGGTTTGATTTAAAATCGAAAAAAAAATACTCAAATCACAAATCAAATTGAATTTTTAATTTATTATATTTTTTAAACTAAATAAAATATAATAAATTATGAAATCATTAATTTTAATTTAATTTAATTAATATTAAATTAAATAAATTATAAAATTATTAATTTTAATTTAATTTATTTATTTTTTATTTAATTAATTTGATTAATTTAACTTTCACACCACTATAAGTCTCGTCCATGATAACCATAAAGGAAATGAGAACGAAAAGGACAAATGAATGCCCAACTCTTTCTGTTTCTTTTGACACAAATTTCAATTACTAGATGCCAACATTCATTCATCTCACCACTTCTTCATTGTTTTCTTTCAACTGTAAATTGAGCACACAAACATACCGCACTTTGAACTTTGGCTTTCGTCCCTATGTTGGATTATAAGTTAAGGAGGAAGGAAAATAAATTAGGAAATAAAAAAGGCAAAAATAATTTTAAAAAATCAATTTTATTTTGTTTGGATAGAGGGAATTGAAAAGAAAATAAAGTTATTTTTCCTTTTCATTCATCTCTTCTCTATTTATGTTAATCCTTTGTTTGGATGAGAAAAATAAGAAAGGAAAGAAAATAAATAGAAAAAAATACTCTTTGTTTCAAAAGAAAAATTATTGATCATAGTGTTTGTCCAAGATGCAACTTGTTGGAGTCCACGATACATGTTTTGAGAGACTGTGAATTTGCAAGACTTATTTGGTGCCAGTAGGTTAAAAGAGAGAATTGGACCAGATTTTTTGCATTGGATGGGCATAGATGGATAATTTTTTGCATTGGATGGGCATAGATGGATCCATATTAATCTTTCTGGGAAAGAATTTGATAACTGGGGTAGGGTGGACTGGAGCCTCCTCTTTGGGATGGAAATGGAGGAACCAACTGGTTTTTGCTGAATAGATTAATAGTTCAGAAGGCCCGGTTGAATGTATCATTAATTCAGCTAAACAGTTACAACAAAGTCTAATGGCAGGAAATTTTAGTTAAAGAACTTTGCTGGAGCTGGGGGGTCTTTTAAGGGATAGAAATGGGGGATGGATAATTGGTTTTGTTCATAACATAGGAATCTACGATATTGAAGTTGCAGAATTGTGGGGGCTAATTACAAGTCTGAATATGGGCAGGGAGCATGGTTACCGTCATAGTCATGTGGAAATGGACTCACTAGAAATGGTCAAGGCTGTCCTGAATTCTAAAGTAGCTTCCAGGCCATACTACTATCTGGTGTACAATATCATACAATTATTGAACAGGAATTGGGAAATTTCCCTGCAACATATCTCCAGAAATGCAAATAAATGTGCAAATTTTTTAGCTAAGCAAGCTTTGCAAGCTCCCCTGGGAGTTTTCCTGTTACATGCTCCTTCAAGTGGTTTAGTCACTCTTCTTGAAGAGATGTTAGTGATCTTGGGATCACTGTGGCTGCTATTTCATAGTCTCGTTTCTTGTTTCTATCTTTTATTCATCAAAATAAATAAAGAATCCCTTTTATTTGGAAAGAGGGAGGAAAATAAAAATACAACCCAATATTTTTCTTCAAATTGGAAAGAAAATGAAGAAGAAAATAATGATAAGGAAAAGTAAATTTATTATAATTCCTCTCACTTCTATCCAAAGAAATTAAAGGAAAATAATAACATTTGAAATTTTTTTTTCCGCGTTATTTTCTCTCCTTGTTTTCTTTCATTATATCAGGGGTGATATCGATTCGGTTTGATTAATTTAAATAATTATTATCAAATTAAATTAATATTTTTAATTTAAAAAATTCTCAAATTAAACTAAATCATTATTATAATTAAAAAGTCGGTTTCAATTTAATTTAAATAGTTTCGGTTTATCCATTTTAAATCAAATATTTTTTTTATAAATCGTCATTATTTTATTATAAATTAAAAAAAAAAACAACGATACAATATCAATAATAAAAAAAATTTAAAAATAATTCAATATTATATAACCTAAAATTTATCTATTTTATTAATTAACACATCCAAAACTTATAATTTTTTTCTAAAATTATACTCTTTTTTATTTATATTTAGTTAATTTTCAAGGATATTTTTTTAAAATTCTAAATAAATATTAAGTTAAAAACATATGCGGTTATATATAAAATAAAATAAAATATATTTAATTATAATAATGGTAAAAAATAATATATATAAAATCGAAGAAAAAAATACTCAAATTACAAACCAAATCAAATTTTCAATTTATTCTATTACCAAATTAAATAAATTATAAAATCATCGATTTCAATTTAATTTAATTGATTTAATTTGATTTAATCGGTTCAATCGATTTAACTTTCACTCCTACTTTCCTTCCTCTTTTATTATATGTATGGGTTATAATTTTCCTCCTTCCTAAACAAGAAAAATCATAATTCGTGTTGAGCATTCGAGTAATTGAATTGAATTAAATTAAAAATTTTTAAACCTCTTAAAATAATAACTAAACTGAATTGAAATTTAAAAAAATAAATATAATAAAAATCAAACTAAATTAAATATTTTTAGTTTGATTATAACCGAATAATTGTAATTTATAATTTAAATATCATTAATTTACATGTTTATAAAAATAAAAGTAAAAATAATTATTAAAAATATTAAATATTGCTAACAAAATATTTATTACAATAATATAATATTGCTAAACATTAAAATTTATATCTTAATAAATTAAAATTTTGATTATTTTCAATTTATTTAGTTACAACTTTTAAAATAGCCGAATCAAAAATAAAAAATCTTTAATTTTTAAAATAAAAAATCAAACTAAATCAAACTAAATACTTAGTTATCAAAATAATCAAATTTTTAATTCAATTTTTCAGTTAAAATTAAATAGCACACACCCCTAATCACAATCCATCTTTTTTTTCTTTTTTTTTTTAATGTTATTTCATCAATAGTTAGTATAAACAATTCCTCAAAAAATTAAAATTTAGATTCTTAATATTTTATTCTATACAATGGAAACAAGAAAAGTGATTTAATATACCAAATAAGATACACTTTAATTCATATAATGAGATTTTCTATAAATTTATTTTTGTGAATTATAAATATTTATGAATATCTTGATACAGTTAGATGCGTTTATTTTATTTAATACACATTTTCTCTGATTACCTTATTTTTTAACTAATTTTTTTATTATATTTTATAAATGAAATATTAATTATAAATACAAATAATTCAATTAAAAATTTATTCCAAATATAAAAATATTAAATTTAGTTATATTTTATATTTTAAATTATATTTTTTAAATATAAAAAAAATCATATTTATGAAAATTTATTTATCATTTGTAAATAAATTTATATTGATAATTTTTTTTTTTCCAAATCCACCATAAATATTAACGGTAAGACTTTTCCTCCCTCACACAAAATGTAAGAAGAATCATTATTATTATTAGGAAATATTACATAAATATTTTTATTTTTATTTTTATTTTCAATTTTAAGTTTTTTTTATATATATTTAATATATGTATAGTATATTTTTAATATATATTTAATATATGTTGTATTTTTAAATATATAATATTTTAAAAAAAATATTTTTAGATATATAATATTTAAAAAAAATTTAACAGTATATATGAAATATTTTTTATTTTTTTTTTAATATTTTTTAAAAAATAACTCTAATTAAACCAAGTGTCCATTGGCTCGTACATAATAATTTTTCATTAAAAAAAAAAATTGAAGCATTTAACTCATTAATACAATGACCTCAATTCTTGTTTTTAGTTCATACCTAAGAATCTTTCTGTTCAATTTTTATTATCTTCAATAACTTCATTAATGTAATGACGTTAGTATGACATAATAAAGTCAAACTCCCTTCATTTCTCTCACCAGTGGCAATTCCATCCCACTAACGCCACGTGTCTTCTTCCTCTATTAATGCTACTATTATTCTGAGTTAATCGTCTTATCTGATTAATCACCACCATTCTCCTATCCACGCCAATCAGATTATGCATCGAAGCGACGCACGTGTGGAAGCACATTATGCATTATATAAAAAATATATATATATATTAAAATTTTCATTAGGAGGACACAGATTCTCCATCTAGTTAGAATTTGAAAGTGTAACTTAAGGGTAATTTTGTCATTATAACAATAAGAATAACACTGTCAAAAACTTTTATAAAATTGAAATTAATTTATTTTACAATAAAATATATAAAATAAAATAAAATAAATAAGGTTTAGTGAGGTGAGAAGAGAGACTCTGCGATAGCGTCAACTTCGGTCCGACTGACATTAATCGCCAGGCTGTTCACAGCTGTATTCCACAGCCTTTGTACTCTCTAAAACCTCTCTTTCTATCTCCGTACTACTACCCCTAGAGAGAGAGAGAGAGAGAGAGAGAGAGATTTTGGTTTGGATTTCAATTAACGGAATCCAAAGACCAAAATCTAGAAAATGCTCAACATAATTCTGGCAGTAGTGTCTGGTAATGTTGGTAGTACCTAGTAGTGATGCACATTACGCACCGTTTCATCCACTACCTATTCTCCTTCTCCACTCTCTGCACGCATCCCCATGTTCTCCAGCCTGTTTCTGTTACACTTGTTGTTTCATCTTCATCTTATTAACAAACCTTAAACCGTCTTACTCTCTCTCTCTCACACGCACTCTTATCTCTCGAACTTGCACAGTTGGCCTCTCGCTTTTCAAAAAACCTAACTCAGTAGAAAGGGCAGAGCCAGTGTCAATGGATCCCTGCCCTTTCGTTCGCCTTACCGTAGGCAATCTCGCTCTTAGAATCCCTGTTGCCACTAAACCAGCTCGCTCCGTTGTTCATCCATCTTCGTCGCCGTGCTTCTGCAAAATTAAGCTCAAGAACTTTCCGCTTCAAACGGCTGTTGTCCCTTACATTCTTCCCGAGAACAACCAGTTCCCTGAAGGACAAGCCCAACCTCTTGCTGCTACCTTCCATCTCAGCAAGTCCGATCTCGACCGCCTAGTTGCGAAATCTATTTTTGCTGGAAAGCTTTACCTCAAAATCTCTATCTACACTGGACGCCGTGGTACTACCTGTGGAGTTAACTCTGGAAGACTGTTGGGGAAAGTATCCGTGCCGTTGAATCTGGCAGGAATAGAGTCTAAGGCTTGTGTGTTTCACAATGGGTGGATTTCTGTTGGAAAACAAGCTAATAAGGGATGCTGTACTCAGTTTCATTTAAATGTCAAGGCAGAACCGGATCCGAGATTCGTTTTTCAGTTTGATGGCGAGCCTGAGTGCAGTCCCCAAGTCTTTCAGATTCAAGGGAATATTAGACAACCAGTTTTCACTTGCAAGTTCAGTTTCAGAAGCACCGGCGACCGGAATCAGATGTCGAGGTTTGTATTTTATCTTCAAATTGGAGATTTTTTTTTTATAATTAGTTACAAGCTACTTTTAGGGTTTAAGCTATTCCTCTTGTTTGATTCTTGCTCTCTTTTTGGTTTCGCACGATTCTATGGATCTGAATGCAATTGGTTTTTAATTTGAATCTTGTATTGAAGAGTAAACCTCGCAAAACTGTGCGGTAAAGCAACATTTGGTGATCTTTGATATTCTGGTTGTTTAGCTTTACTCGTTTAAAAAGAGGCTCAAAGTTAAAGGCTATAGCAAGATCGTGTTCTTAACTTAAACCGTAATGTCTTTTGTGAATAGTAGATTAATACACAAATCCCATTAAAGTTAGATTCTAACCTTATTTTTAAATTTGCTTGTTTATTTTGGAAAAGTTTGTTCTTTGCTTGCTAATTAGTCCGTTTCCAATGTTTGTCTCTGTTGATTCCAGGTCATTGCAATTCGAGCCAAGCAGTTCAAGAAGTTGGCTTAGTTCATTTGGTAGTGAAAGGGAAAGACCAGGCAAGGAACGAAAGGGATGGTCAATAACAGTACACGACCTTTCCGGCTCACCAGTAGCTGCTGCTTCAATGGTAACGCCTTTCGTAGCTTCTCCCGGCTCTGACCGAGTGAGCCGTTCTAACCCTGGCTCTTGGCTCATACTTCGCCCGGGTGATGGTACATGGAAACCTTGGGGCCGTCTCGAGGCTTGGCGCGAGCGCGGTGCTTCTGATGGACTGGGGTACCGGTTCGAACTAACTCCGGACACTAACGGCGGCATGAGCGCCGCCGGCATTGTATTAGCAGAGTCAACTCTGAGCTCGAACAAAGGCGGGAAATTCCTAATTGATTTAGGTTCGAACTCGAACGGGCGCTCAACGCCTGTGAATTCGATGTCGCCGGTATGTAGTCCGAGGAGCAGCGGGGATTTTGGGTACGGACTATGGCCTTATTGCATGTACAGAGGTTTTGTAATGTCGTCTGTCGTGGAAGGAGAGGGCAAGTGCAGTAAGCCTAGCGTGCAAGTAAGTGTGCGGCATGTGAACTGCACGGAAGATGCAGCTGCTTTTGTGGCATTAGCTGCAGCCATTGATTTGAGCATGGACGCTTGCAGGCTTTTCTCTCAACGGCTCAGAAAGGAGCTCTGTCAAGACCGGGAATTACTTGGCTGAGTCTTTTACCTTTTCCTGTTTACGCTGTTGTTTTATGTTAATTTTTTTATTTTTCTATTTTTCATTTTTATCTGGGTGGATGGATTTTGTGTTCCATCGCAACGAGTTTTTAAGTTTTTACTGCTAACTTACCTTTGTAAAGCGATGTAGAGCTTAGACAGGCACGCTTTGTTTTAACTCGTGTGGCTTGTATTAATTTTTTTTTTTAATCTTTTCCTTCCAAAAGAGGTTTGTTTTTGAAATATTGTAGTCTCTAACTTTAAGATCTTTTTATTTATTTAATTTTTTTGTCAATGTACAAGTATGAGCTGGCACGTCAAATGTTGGTTGGCATCCAATTAGATTATATTTTTAATTTGTTATGGTCTCTTTTCAACTTTCATTGGCAAGATAAAGCTAAAATTTTGCTCAATCTAGAAAGATATAAGTTCATTATCATTATTATTGTTTTAAAAGAGCTTAGAAGAGAACCGCAGTTGGTTGTTGGGGATTGGGCACAAGGATGATATACTGTGCGTGCACGTAATGACTTAGAAAACTATGTTTATTAACTATTTATTATAAAGTCATAGTCTGAATTTTTTTCAAATTTTTTTTTATATTTCATTAACTAATTATTTTATTTTAAAGAAAAAAAGAAATAAATGAAATTAATATTTAAATATATTATTACTTACATTTTAAAATAAACTTTTTAAATGTAAAATATGCTATTATTAAGAAAAAAAAAATTATTTTAATTAATTAATTATTTTAATTTTCTTTTACTTTTTTATTTTTTTTATTTTATATCTTTTAATTAATTTTTATATTTTTTAATATATTTTTAATGAGATTATTATTATTAATTTAAAATAAAATATAATTTAAATTAAAAAATATAATAATTAAATTATGATATTTAAAAAAAAATTAAAATATTTATTTTAAGACACCGTTTATTTTAAGATAAAGAGTATCATTTATCACGTAAAATGATTAATTTTAATTTTGTGTAATATATTTGATTTGAAAAAACTTTAATTGTTAAAAAAATTAAACACTAAAACAGAAAAAATTAATAAAATTCAAACAACAATAATACAATTATCCCTTGATATAATACTAATACTAGTTGCTAGCTATATTTTATTATATATATATTTATATATGGTTGATGATAGCTGTAATGCACTTGTAGTAAGTCGTAGGGGCATTCATTAGATTGCAATTTGGAGATGTTATTAAGCCATAAGCAGCAAACTCGGCGTAAAATCATGGTTTGGTATGACTTTTTGATGGAACTAATTATTGTTATTAAATTATAGGGAAGATTAGCTGACTTTTATAACAAGCCCATTTTTTTTTACCACTTAATATTTATAATCACTAATTTAGTAAAAAATAAAAAATAAAATTTTAAAATCTATTTTCTTATTCACAAGCTTTAACTCTAAATTTTGCATTGAAAATCAACAGCCGCACCCTTTTTAAATTCTCTAGTTACACACACACACACAGACGCGCGCGCGATTGAGTTGCATATAAATTTTAGCCAAAACTCAGGGAACAAATAATTGAATAGTACTATAAAATTAAAGAGTAGGTTAAACAGAAACTAAAAAAAGTGGGTGGTAGGACCTGATGGATTATAAAAATAGGTAAAGTGTGTGGTAGGGGGCAGGGGTAATAGTTGGACAAATTGGGTTTGTGGTGTGTGCGAAGCTAATGAATGGGTCCCGCTCCATCCTTTCCAGTTCAGTCTAGTGTAGGGCAGGCATGCATTTTTTTCTATCCAACTAAATTAATTAATTAAATTAGTACATTGTGAAGAAATGGTTTAGAAGGGACCATGCATTCTCATATTCTAAGTTTCTGACCATAACAAAAAAAAGGTATAGTTTACTAGAAACCAAAATTAGAGAAAGAAAGGAAGGTGGTAAAAAAGGTCACAGATATGCATGTGGAAATGGAAGAGTAAGAGGCAAATGTGTGCAAAAAATTGAGAAAACGGGACCAGAATCATTTTATTTTAGTAGGCAATTTTGGGGTGTTGTTGGTAGCGGCAGAATTGAATATACTGGGGTCTGTTCTGTTGTTGTTGTTGTTGGGACTCTAAGATTAGGAGTCACGTTAACGCCTTTTGATTTTTGAAGAATGAATAATAATAATAAGGGGTCGATTCAAGCCAGAGGGTCTTTCCTCTCAAGTTAATAACTGCTAAAATTTTTGTTCGAAAATGAATTAGAGGCCGGATGGGTAATGGGGTTAAAAGAGAGATCATGTCACCCATGACGTTGTTAACTGGGACCAAATATACCTAATTTCATTAACAAATTTGGAAATTGAAATTAAAGAATGTGCCCATCACTATACTTCATTACCTGCCCACTTATTCAAACTTAAAAAGGGAAACTCATTATATATATACACATTTAATCCATTAATCACTGATTATCATTATCGGTGATCGTCACCGTCTGTCACTATAATTTATAATTTATAATTTTTATGTATTTTTTATATTTAATAATAAAATTTTAAATCATAAAATTTTAATAAATTTAAATATATTTATATTCTTATAAAATGAAAATTCAATATTGTAACAAAATAAGATAAATTAATTCGTGGGAGGCTAAATGTTTACTAGAAAAACAAATGGAGGTTAAATGTTAAATAACTGTGTGTATCTATAGAAAAAGGATAATTTAATTATATATAGTTATTTTCTCTTATAATTAAAATTATCTAATATTTTTTTTATGAATAGCTTATGTACTGTGCATTGCGCAAAATAATGGACCCAAGTAAAACAGTAAAAGAGCTCTCGCTCACGGGCATGACATGTTTGATAGAGAATCGATGATAATTTTTCAAAAAATTGATCATGGCTTGTAGTGCTCTGCTGGGGAATCTGGGCTTTTTGACTCGTGGGTTTTTACCTGCAGGTAGAAACATTACAGATCAGTGGTAGAATTCAATCATCGGATCCAAATTAGTGCGAGTGAAGTAGTTATTAGTAGTTGATTATCTACTTGGTTGTACATGTTAATTAGTTGATTCTTATAAAATATAGCTGCTAATTGTTACGTTGCTTTGGCTTCTGAAAATTATATAAATTTCAATTTCGAGTCAATATCAAGAGACTCTTTCTTTACCAGAAAGCATATCAATGTATTTCCATTGCTAGAGTTGCTGCATCCTCATAAAGTGATAAGAAATGCTACCTTATCAATAAATTAGTTATTAAATCATTTGATTGATTTAGATTATCAATAAATTGATTTCTTTTAAATATTTTCTAATAATATTATTATCAACAACATCATTTTGCTATAATTTTTCTTTTTCAGCATGAAGGAGATAAGTTTTGAATTTAAATTTATTATTTAGATTACATATATATTTATTATTAAATTATAAATTTAAAAAATTATTTAATTAATTAAATAATAAATCTGAAATATGAATTAAAATTGATGATTCTAGCTTTCAGTATTTGATTCGAGTAAAAAATAATATGAAATTAAAATAATTATTCAATTTTGAAAAATCACTCATTTTTCTCATTCATACCAATTGAGATGAACGGTGAAATATTTATAATTTAATTAATTATATAATTATTTATCATGTGTAATTTAAAATATTAATATTAAATATAAAAATAATGCAGAGGATAGTAATTTTTCATATTAATAAAATATAATATGATCCAATAGAGTTAATAGATAATAGAAAATTATTTAAATTATATTTAACAAACAATTTTATGTAATTTCATTTGACTCAAACTTAATCATATTTTTTTTATATTTAAATTTAATTCAATGAAATTGTTAAAATATTCAAATTTATTTGAGCTTAATTAAAATTCGTGAGTTAACTTAATATTAAAATAAAATTATATTAAAAACTGAGGGTTACTTAAAATTTATGCTTTAATTCAATGATAAGATAATATTATATATTAACTTATGTCTTAATATGGTGGTTATGTGAGGCTATTATAAAAATTTTATTACCATATCAAAATTTTACTTTAATATTAATAAATATTAAAATTTTAAATAAATTAATGTATTAATATAAAATAATTAAAATTCAAAATAAACTAAGGTAGTATTGAAGCAGTTCATGCATCAATTAATTATTTTAAGAGATATCAAAATTTGTTGAAATTTTCATATTTTACCTTAAGATCAATAAATTGATTTGTATAAAACATTTTCTAATAACATTATTATCAACCACAACATCATTTTACTATATTTTTTCTTTTTCAATATTGAAAATTATATTTTAAATTTAAATTTATTATTTAAATTATATATATAGTTATTATTAGATTATAAATTTAAAAATTTATTTAATTAGCTAATAAATAGATATGAAATATGAATCAAAATTGATGATAATGATTTTTAGTATTTGATTCACATCAAACATAAAATGAAATCAAAATGGTTCTTCAATTTAGAGAAATCACTCTTTTTTTTTCATCTCTATGAAATGAGATTTCCATTCTTATGGGAATGGTGAAATAATTACAATTTGATTAATTGTATAACTATTTGTCATGTGTAATTTAAAATATTAATAGTAATTATATATAATAATAGAATCCAAAATAATAAAATATTAATGAAAATATAAAATTTAATCAATTACATTAACTTACGGTTTAATTACTTGATTAAATTAAATTAATTAAATAAAACTAAATAATAAATAATAAAAAATTTAATTTTAATTAATTAATTTTTTTTTGAATTGCCAAATAGAACGTCATATTAAGAAACATAAAGTAAAAAATAAATTATTTAAAATTGATAAAAATTAAAATAATTTTGAAATATTAATAAAATTGTTGTAAAAAATATTCACTTTTCTTAGTGGAAAAAAAAAAGAATTTGACAAGATCACTGGCTAAAATTTAATGATCAATCAGGTGGTCCTGGAACATTGTTAAGGTAAAGTATTGGAATTAAAATTAAATTTTGAATATTTATTTCATATAAAAAATTAAAATTAATAATGATAGAAATGACGATAAAAATAATGGTGGACCATCATCGTAGGTGGTGATATTATGAATAGCGATGAACCGTTGTTGGTGGCATTGAAAAGTGGTGAACTACTGACTATAATGGTGGAGGTGGTAATAGAGTGTCGATAATAAAAGTTTGATAAATTATAATCGTCGTTGGTGAACGGTCCAGCAACCATCACTGATAATGACAGTGGTCAACCACTATCATCAATGGTGACGATAGGGATAGCAATAAAAAAAAGGATGACAGCAATTATTATGAAATTATAATTTTTATAGATTGATAAAAAAATTATAAATTACTTTTTTAATTATATTACAATTTTATAAAATTATATATAAAATTTTAATTTTAATTTTAAGTGGTGATTAAATATTAAAATTAAAAATTTTAATTTCAATTATAATTTTCAAACTCTCTAAACATACTCTTATCAAATATCCCAAGGCGGTGTAACTTGATCCATCTAAACACACCGATTATAAGTACAACTGAGATTAACATGAAGTAGATGAGGGAAAACTTTTGCTGCTTCTTTATTTGGTCGATTTCAAATCAACTTTGAGCGCTAAAAAAAATAATTTTAGATGCACTAAGAATTAATGTATAAAAAATTAAATATGAGTGGATCAAGTAGAATTTTTTTTATAAATTAATAAATTTTTTTTATTAAAATGATTTAAACCCATTTAAATTTATATATGACATCATCTCTATTTAACAATAATGATAAAGATAAATAGTTAAATACAAAGGACAGTAATTTTCCTATTAGTAAGATATATAATATGATGGAATAGAGTTGTAGTTAATACAAAGTTATTTAAATTATATTTAACTAACAATTTTATATAATTTCATTTAACTCAACTTTAATCTTATTTTATTTTTCATATTTAAATTTATTTCAATGAAATTGTTAAAATATTCTAACATATTTAAGCTCACTTAAAATTTAATTTAATACTGAGATAAAATTATATTAAAAATTGAGGGTTACTTAAAATCTATGATTTAATTTAATCAAAAGACAATATTATATATTAATTCGTGTATTAGTGTGGTAGTTTGATAAGACTATTATAAGAAAATTACATATTGATATCAAAATTTAAATTTAATTAATATTAAAATTTTCCTCAATGTTAAAATAAATATTAAATATGAAAGTCGTGGTTTAATTATTATCATATCAAAATATTAAAATTTTAAATAAATTAATTTATTAATATAAAAAATTTAAATTCAAGATAAACTAAAATGAATTCAAGTTAAAATTAATGTGTTATATATATTATATTTTTGGTAAGTTATATTTAAATATTATATAAAAAATTATATAAAAAATTTAAATACTTAGTTACTTAGGAAGATATACGAATTTTATCAATTATTCGAAGATAATTTATTATTTCATTCATGATATTTGATATAGTTCAAAAAATATTTTTTTTAAAAAACTAATAAGGATTGGTTTAGTCAATCTGTTTAATTTTTATCTTTTTTCGTTAAATTTATATAAAATATTTAAAATAACCTTCATATATATATATACCCTTTTTCTTTCTTCTCTCATCTTTGAAACACCAATAAAATAAAACCCTAAAATTTTTAACTCACCCACTACCATAATTTCTCCACTCTCAGTCTCTCATTCATGTAATTGGCATGAGAATTAACAACACCGTTTGGCATGTAGTTGAGAGAGGAACAGAGAAGATAAATTTTTCTATGAGAAATTGAATTGCTAGAAAATGTGAAGGTGGCCATATTTCGGCTCAGGTTGAAAATATTGTTCTTCCCATTAAAGTACCAAAAGATACAAATTCAAAGTCATCTAAAGTGAGAAATGAGAGGGAGGACTAGTGAAAAATAAAATTTTAGGTGAGAGATTATTAGGTAGAATAGAATATATTTATTTTACTTATTTAAAAGTGAATTTATACGTAATTAAAATAAATATATATTTACGTAAGTTTATTTTTATATAAGTAAAAAAATATACTTCAATCTTATATAATAATTTTTCATTTTAGATAATAAAAATTATATTATATATTAAAAATAATTTTTGTGTTGGCTAATAGAAAAAATAATAAAAAATATGGAAAAATTAAATTAATTGAGGGACTGAAAAGTGATGGATTAATTAGTTATTTTTAAAAAAAGCAGTAGCTACTTTTTAAATTACGCAGAACTTCAATGACGAAATAGTAATTTGCCCATAATTCAATTGTTTTTATGAAAAAACCGCCCTTGAGTGAAACGGTACAGTTTTATTACGCTGACCAATTTGACTGTCCTGGACCGGCTGAATTGCAGACAAACACGGCGGTGCCTAGAAAGAAGGCAAAGTAATAGAAAATGAGGGCGTTGGGATGGTGGATGATGCTGGTAGGTTCTCTTCGATTAGCCTCCGTATGGTTCGGTTTCTTCGACATTTGGGCACTTAGGCTCGCCGTTTTCTCCAAAAGTACCAGTAAGCTTTATTTCTCTTTATCCTAGAAAAATATCTCCGCCGAGAAGGAAGAGATCCCAATGTTGCTTTGGTCAGTGCAATAAAAGGGGAAATTTTTTTGGAAAAAATGTTGCAATTGAATTCGTACTTAGGAAAAGGCTTTATTTATTACAATTATCGAAAATTTCAAGAATATGATTGCATATTATTAATTGGCGTTTGAATGTCTCTATTATTTATTTAGGGTTCGATTTATATTTTGGATTTGCCCTTTTTAGTTTTTATCTGTTATGGAGTTGGG
>CANXYC011134840.1:0-29560 GCA_948193065.1 Aleurites moluccanus | reverse complement strand
GATTTATGTATAGCCCTCTTAGATAGCATTAGTACTCCATGATGTGTGGTCGTTAGTTATGTTGTGATTAATTAATTGGTGCATGTATTTATTTTTGGGTTGTAACTATTTTGTACACTTGTGTGATTTACACTGTACGCACAAGTGCACCACGGTATGTTTCTCTACTTTTGTGATGAAAATGCATCGGTAGGATAGAGGCACATCTTAATGGTATGTAGGGATACATTAAGATGGGCTTATATTCTATCAAATTATTTATGAAAAGGAATATGGGTATTTGTGACATAAATTAGTTGCATGAATTGGATTTGATATTTTGGTTGTGAATGAAATTATTAATTGAGTTGGAGAATGGTTGAGACTGGATGAATAATATTGGGAGTGTTTTAAATTGTTCTTGTAGGAGGTAAATGTTAATATTTTAGGGGAGACTCTGTCCGAGTTCTCGCAAAATTTATATATATGTATTTTAAATATATATAAAAAAATATTTGTGAAAATGGTTAATTAGAATAACATGTAATTGGGGTTCTTCGTGGTACTGGTTGCGAAAGCTAAACTCGTACCCTAGGACCGTCACAGCCCTATATTGTGGGATGTGACAAATGACTCCATATGAAGCACTGTATGGTAGGAAGTGTAAATCTCCAGTGTGTTGGGTGGAACCATGGGAGAAACAGTTAAAGGGACCAGAGTTGATTAAGGAGACGATGGAAAAGGTGCCTATTATCAAGAAACGAATGAAGACTGCTTTAAAAAAACAGAAGAGTTATGTCGATCCAAAGCGAAAAGATGTCCTTTTTGCAGTTGATGACCATGTCTTTCTTAAAATCTCACCAATAAGAAGTGTTATGAGATTTTGTAGGCCCATTTAAGATACTTGAGAGGATTGACAATTCGGCTTACAGATTGGCTCTTCCACCAAATTTGACCATGTTCATCTCGTGTTCCATATCTCTATGCTGCGAAAGTATGTATCTGATCCATCGCATGTATTGGAGGTAGAGGATATTAGGGTTGATGAAGACTTGTCATTTAAGGAGCTACCTATAGAAATTGTGGATCTACAAGTCAGGAAATTGAGAAACAAAGAAATCCCAATGGTTAAAGTGCCATGGAGAAATTAGTCGATGTAGGAGTGCACATGGGAAAGTGAGCAGGACATGAAGGACAAGCATCCATTCCTGTTCCAATATTTAGGTATGTGTTATTTTAAATTCGAGGACAAATTTATTTGAAGGAGGGTAAAATGTAATATCTTAGAAAAGCCTACAATAATTATATGATTATTGTTCTCGATATTTGGTTTGAAATCATCAAAATAACTAAAAATAATTTTAGAGATTCAGTTAGAATGCAAACGAAATACTTTTCCGGAAAACGTCGATGTCGATAATGTTGCCGAGAAAATAGCAGTCCGGTCGACAAATGAATTTCTAATTCTGACTACGGGGTAAAGAATCGTATATATACAAGTGTAATTATGGTAAAAAGAAAGAGTTAAAAAATATTTAGGAACACTGAAAAGTAAGTGATGGAAAAATTGTAAATAAATGGAACTTTGGGGGTATAGTGGAAATTGGACTGTCTGAGTTTCATCATAGTTCTGAAACTATTTTTATAATAAAGTATAAATAAAAATAAGATGTTTGAATCCCCACTTTAAAATCCATATCCCAATTGAATCTTCAGAATAAATTACAGAAGGAAATGTGGCAAAAGTATAATTTAAGGAAAGTTTAAGGACCAAAATAAAATTTGTCAATTGTGACTTAGTATATAAGCCACACTTAGAAAATTTTCTACATTTTCTTCTTCTTCTTCTTTTTTGGCCGGAATTTCCCTTTCCTTCTCCCATCATTTTTCCTTCAAATTTCTTAAGGAAAATCAAAGAAAACTTGAACCAAATCATATATCTTCCATCTTTCATCCATTTTCTATCTTGGAGAGTAAAAAAAATTCAAGAACAACCACCTTATGGATTTTGGCCCAACCCTCCATTTTAGGTTAAATATTATTTTGTTTGATTTTATGGTTGATTTAGGTATTATAGATGTTAATTAGATTGGGTAATGTGTTTAATTGCATCAATTGATGCATATAGTATTTTTCCACAATTTTTCAAATCCTAACCTTAGTTGTATGAACTAGCTATGTGAAATTGAGTTAGTTTATGTTAATTAAGCTTAGAATATGTTAATTGGAGGCTAATGGATGGATTATTTATGATTGGTTTGATGTAGAAAATCATATTAAGTAAGATTGCCATTTTTGCCTACTTTGAGGAAATTGGAGGCAAATCAATTTTGGTGGCTTGTTTGGTGTGTTAGGTGAGTCTTTTATGCATCATTTAACATGCCTAAAGTGTTAAAATGTCAATTGGAATTTATCTCCAAAAGGGCCATTTTGGTTGCATTTTTGCCTTTGGTTTTGTTCCATTTTACCTTGATTTCCCATGCCAATTTGATCCATTTAATGTTGTTTATAGTTTTGTTTATAATGCCTATCATGATGCCTGTAATGTGCATTATTGTTGATAATTGGGACAATGTTAGAGTTGCACCCAAACCTTGTCAAATTGTCCACCCAAAGTTGCCGACCAAGTGTTTGTCAAAATGCCTAGCTCAAAATCCATAGGCCTACCATTTGAATTCCATTGTCAATTGCATCAACTTTTTGTTCATATATGACCAACTTATGTTCCATCCCATTGTTGTTTGCCGAACCCTTTGTCATTGCATAATCATTTGCTATTGCTATTCCTTTGGTTCTATTGCTCCTTGGATTGATTAATAATGAATCATTGATACTTGGTATTATCATTATTGTGCAATGGTATCTATTGACTTGTTTCTTGTTTCTATTATCTCCGATGTGATTTGACAGAGCTGCCGCTTCGACAGGATAGTGGGTACATACTGTCGGCAATGTACACATTGTATAAGTATATCCTAGCTGGAAAGGGTTATCAGTCCTAGCCATAAGACCTGATCAGTCTTATGTTTATTGATATGAGATTGATATGTGTTTGACATATATTATATGAGTTTCATGGCTCTATATCTGTCTCATCCATGTGATATACTTTCCATTGATGTGGTTATTGACTTTACTATCACTTATTGTCACCTTCTGTACTTGATTTCGTATCCTGTTATCTCTTAAGCAGATTGATTTACTTATTTCATATGCCTTTTCATTATTGATATTCCATTACATATTTATTGGTCGAGGCATATTAAATTCACTGAGTATCTTATATACTCACCCTTTCATTATTTCCCATTTCCAGGTGCAGAGTAGGAGGTAGAAATCCTAGCTTTGATATCTCTGTTGATTCCTATAGTATTTTATAGCAGTGTAATTATTATGAAACACTGTATTTTGTATGTTCATGATCTAGCTGTTTCATGGATTGTATATGGTATAGTTAGTTTATGAACATGTATGTATGGGTTATTTTGGAGTTTAATTAATGATATGATATGATATGATGAATGCTATAGCCAATTGCAGTATAATTTACAGATTGACAGAATGAATAGTAATTAAGTAATTGAATAATAAATTGATGGTAATAGATGATTACATGTGATACTGGGTTCTATGGGTGCTAATCGTCTTTGGCATCTCCCACATCCTATGACTGTTGCGTTATGAGAATGGGTCGTGACAGTATTTAAATAAATAAATTAATTAAAAATTGACTTTTTGGATTTTGACTGAAGAAAAAAGGGGGAAAAGTGGACGGAAGGATCTCATTGTATAACAGAAGCAAAATAGAGGGATGTTTTAGTATAATTTTAGAAATACAAAGACAATTTATTATAATTTGAAAAATTGCAGGGATGTCAAAGTGTGAGGTCTCACCCGAGCATTGAGATGCTCAAATCAAAGGGGGTAATTTCTCATAGACTAAAGGCAACTTAAGCCAAATAATTTTTTATTCTTTGTTTGAAAATTGATAAAATCACTACCTTCATTTTTAAGGGAAAAAGAAAGAAAATCAAATTTGACTCTAATATAAAGCCCATAGACAAAATCACTAGATCTTCGAATTGGGACTGAGCTTGGGTACTAGGTTTTAGATTTACAATAACAATCATTTTGGCTTATCATGTAACAATTGTTTATGAAAATAAGTTTTATAAACAGTTTATAGGAATGGCATTACTAAGATGGATGGCAATTATAAGATGCATGAACATAACAAAACAAGTAAAACATTTATAAAGTAAAAGATAGAAAGTAAAAGCGTTTTATTACATCAAAAGCCAATAATAGTGAATGTTAATTCTAACCCTCAATGGGAATTCTAAGTTAACCACACATTTCCCAAAATAATATTGAAACAGATTAATTTAAGAAAAAATAGTGTTTTTGCATTTTTGGATTTGAAGTTATGAGATAGTTTGCCTGCGTATCCCGTTGAATGTGAATCAAAATCCACGTAGTTCTCCCATCTTACTAAGGAGGTTTGATTCGATTTTAAGAAAAGATTGATTTTGTGGTTCTTTTAATTGATATAAACTAATTAATTTTGAGGTGCGAATATGATACCTTGGTTTGAGAGGGACACCTTTTTCAAAGGGGTTGGGTCTTGCTTTGCCGGGGATGACTTTTTAGAGCTTGCCTTGATCGAAGTTCCACTTGATTGAGTAGGATCAACACTACTTCATACTTTGAGTTGAGTTTGCTAGCATAACAACGTGCTTTGAGTTATTGCTTCTAGATTGACTCAAAGGGAGATTGCTTTAAGTATTCTATTCCTCCAACTTAAGGAGAGTTAAAGAAATCGATTCAAAATCAAAGAGAATTGAACCACTTATGAACAAGAATATTAAGTAAGGAGGGAGAAAGGAGAGCCAACTAAGAAAAATTCTACTTAGTCATTCTGTAACTCAGTAAGAGTCAGTGTCAGTGTTTTGAGAAGGTAATTGAGCCTTACATTTATAGGGAAATGTTTGAGGGAAAAATAGACTGAAATTGGATATGGCAACACCTGTATTAAAGCTTGGTGGCAGGGCTTGGCTTTACTAGCGACAACACTTATTCTTGGTGGTGGCACCACTAAGTGCTGCTTATGACATTGGTGGTGCCGCCACCTATGCATGACACTACCGCCAATGCTAAGATTGGCTACCATTAAGATTATTTTGATGATTATCTAGTCTAATTCGACCGATTAGATATGGTTTGACCTTCGGTTGAAGCCGATAAACTTGGCATGGTCTGATTTGTCTATATTGAAGGTGGTTTTGATCTCCAGTTGATTGTCACTCTGTCTATCTTGACCCGAGTATGCTTGGGTGTAAAATCATGTGTGTACAAATGCTCCTCATCATGGTTACTTTACTTGAAAAACAATCATGATGATAGTGTACATAGACTACTATGATAAGATTGGGTAAAAATATCTTAAGGCTATCCTATGAAGGGTCTGAAGAGATGCTCCTAAGACTGCCCCTAGGAAAGTCAGAAAAGATCATAAATCTACCCTTAGGATGGTCTGAAATGATTGGAAAAGGTCTTAAAGATACCCTTAGAATGACTTAAAAAGATTGGAAAATGTCCTAAAGCTACCTTTAGGATGGTCTAAAGAGCTCCTAAGGCTACCCTTAAAAAGTTTGATAAGATCCTAAAGCTACCCTTAGGAAAGTTTGATAAGATCCTAAATCTACCCTTATGATGGTTTGAAGAGCTCCCAAGGCTACCTTTAGGAAGGTTTAATGAGATCGTAAAACTAACCTTAGGATAGTTTAAAGAGCACCTAAGGCTACCCTTAGAAAAGTTTGATGAGATCCTAAAGCTACCCTTAAGATGGTTTGAAGAGCTCATAAGGCTACCCTTAGGAAGGTTTGATGAGATCCTAAAGCTAGCCTTAGGATAGTTTGAAGAGCTCCTAAGGCTACCCTTAGGCAGGTTTGATGAGATCCTAAAGCTTCCCTTAGGATGGTTTGAAGAGCTCCTAAGGCTACCCTTAGGAAAGTTTGATAAGATCCTAAATCTACCCTTATAATGGTTTGAAGAGCTCCCAAGGCTACCTTTAGGAAGGTTTAATGAGATCCTAAAGCTAACCTTAAGATGGTTTAAAGAGCACCTAAGGCTACCCTTAGGAAGGTTTGATGAGATCCTAAAGCTACCCTTAAGGTGGTTTGAAGAGCTCATAAGGCTACCCTTAGGAAGGTTTGATGAGATCCTAAAGCTACCCTTAGGATGGTTTGAAGAGCTCCATCCTAAGGCTACCCTTGGGAAGGTTTGATGAGATCCTAAAGCTACCCTTAGGATTGTTTAAAGAGCTCCTAAGGCTACCTTTAAGAAGTTTTGATGAGATCCTAAAGCTATATTTAATATGGCTTGAAGAGCTCCTGAGGCTACCCTTAGGAAAGTTTGATTAGATCCTACCCTTAGGAAAGTTTGATCAGATCCTAAAGCTATCCTTAGGATGGTCTGGAAAGCTCCTAAGGTGACCTTTAGAAAAGTTTAATAATATCCTAAAGCTACCCTTAGAATGGTTTGGAAAGATCTTAAATCTACCCTTAAGATGGTTTGGAAGGTTCGGTAAGATGCTAAAGCTATCCTTATGATGGTCTGAAAAGATCCTAAAGCTACCCTTATGATGGTCTGAAAAGATCCAAAAGCTACCCTTAGGATGGTCTGAAAAGACATAAAACTACTCTTAGGGTGGTATGAAAAGGTCCTAAGGCTATCCTCAGGAAAGTTTGATAAGATCCTAAAGCTACCCTTAGGATGGTTGTAAATTGGATTTTGAGGTGCCACAATGTGTGTGGGTTTTGAAAAGGATTTTGGATTTGAAAAATGATTTTTGATGAGCTTCGAAAATGACTTTTGACTTGCCATGGTTTGCATGGGCTTTGAAAATGATTTTTGATTTGCCACGGTTTATATGGGCTTGAAAATGATTGTGATTTTTATAGTTTGCATGGGTTTCGAAAATGACTTTTGACTTGCTATAGTTTGCATGGGCTTTGAAAATTATTTTTGATTTGCTATGGCTTGCATGAGCTTTGAAAATGATTTTGGGGTTTGCCACGATTACGTGGATTTTGAATGATTTTGATTATCAAGGACTGCTTAGGCTTGAAAATAATTTTTAATTTGCCATGGTTTGCATGGATTTTTGAAAATAATTTTGAGGTTTGCCGCAGTTACGTGGACTTTGAATAATTTTGATTGCTAATGGCTATTTGGGCTTGAAAAAGGTTTTTGATTTGCCATGGTTTACCTAGGCTTTTGAAAATGATTTTGGGGTTTAATTCAAAAACTTGGAGATGAAATGTGACTTAAGTTAGAGGAAATGATGGGTGGCTTTGGAAAATTTTCTGAAGTCTGAAGAAATAATATGATGCAATTTAGGATGACCTAAATTGGAAAGAGTTTGATGAGATGCAGTTCAGGATGCCCTAAATGAAAAGAGTTTGATGCAATGTATGGTCCTAACTCTATGCTAGGCTATCATGAAAGTGAAAAACCTAAGCTATCTTAGGATAATTGATTTTTTTTTTCTTTTAGGGAGCAAACCTAATTTTGTTCTAGTTGAAATATGAAATTACACTTAGAGGGTTTGATAAGCTTTGATTAACACTAATTGAGATTGTGAGTCTTGTATGTGCATCCTATTTCTAATGCATGTTTTGATAAATTTAAAACCTTGAACTAATGAAAGGCTGATCTGCATTGTAAGGTGACAATTTATGAGACATGTCAGATTAATGATTGAAGTTTTAGTAGGATGACCCACTTTTGGGAAAAGGATAACTTGGTAAGTTAGAAGGATCCTAGCATTTTGTTTGGCCTTGGCTTGGAGGCTTGGAATTTGGTTTGAAAGGATGAGGTTACTTTGACTTGAGCTTTCCAATGGTGATTTGGACATTTGTAAAGATGACCCACCTTTTTAGGGAATGATGCTTTAGATCACTTTGGTGGTCATTGAGGTTGAGAGGGAATTGGTAATCTATTTGGCATGACAATGGAAAGGTAAGATTTTAGCAATGTTGCTAGTTGAACCCGCATTCAGTTTGGGCTGAGTATGCTCAATTGAGGATGATGCCATGCTCAATCTTGGTTTAAAGATTAACTTGGAAGGCTAAGGTCAAATATGTAAGTCTTAGGGTATTCCCCAGGTGGGATTATCTTTCTTACATCACTAGTTACTAATATATTAGCCCAAACCATAATGAATGGCTGGAGGAGATCTATGTACTTTGTCAGACCAACTGGTTTATTAGATAAGTTGGAGGGGTATGATGTTTTGTTTATCACTTCAGTTTGGTCTACTAAGAAGGTTAGGCGATTGACCTTGATAAATGAGCTAGAGATAGGAATAGAGACAGATGATAGAGCTATGATTGCTATAGAGACATCAGCTGGTGGAGTGACAGAGATGATGGAGATAAACAAGGAGATTATTGACACCAAAGGGTCGAAGACGATGACTGTAGATAGAGTTTCTGATAAAGCGCTTTGAAAGAGACTAGCTGATGTTGACTCAGATGATTCAAATGATGACAAAGCTATCTATCCTAGGAGGAGGAAGACTTGTAGTTAGGATTTTTGCTTTTACTTTGCTTTTGTCCACCTAGGATTATATAGGTTTTTTTATTTTTACTTGGATATTTTTTTACTATGGATTGAACTTTATAATAAAACGAGATGGGAGCTTGATTTTTGACTTATGACATTGACTTTTAAATAGAAATCAACGAGATAGGAATTTGACTTGCATGATTTGCATTGAGACGAGACAGGAGTCCATAATGAATAGGATGATGACGTATGGCTTATGCCTTTTGAATTCTTGTCAAATCAAGAATAACCAAAATGAGACATCTTTTTATTTTCTTTTTATTTTCTTTCTTTCTTATTATCCTTTTTTTCTTTTATTGCTCTAATTTTTACCCAAGCAGTCCTTTCGAGTTTTTGACTCATCGAGCTGCTCTAAATTTTGCCTAAGAAGCCTTATTCAGGTTTTCAACTTAGTGAGCAAGAGTTAATTAATCTTGTCACAAAAATAATAATTTTATTATGATTTGGACCGTACCCAAAGTGGGTTGCCTACGTATCCCTGTTTATTTTTTTATGCCAAGATTATTATGATTTAGACTACACCCAAAGGTTTCTAAGTCTTAGGGTAAGGGATGAAAGTCTTTAACATGATTGGACTAAAATTCTTAGGTTGGCTTTCGATTGGTTCAAGGTACAACCTTGACTTTATTAGGATATAATGCATACTTTATGTATTATGAATGCATGGTTAAAAATTATTTCATAATCATGGATTGAATTATTTAGGGTACACAAGACCTAGAGTCTGAGTTTTAAATTCATTACATAAAGGCTAGGTAGCTTGGATTAAAGGTACCTGTCATATTAGGGCAGTGATATACCTAACCACATGTGAGTCAAAGAGTTTCGTATAAGTCCAACAGTACTACTGCCTGTTACACTTAAAAAAGATTAAAGATTCATCACTGGATGAATGCTTTTGCTATCCCCCAACATACTCAAAGAGAGTTGCCAGGTCAATGCTACTCGCTATCCAAAGTTTTTGATTGGTAACTGGTTATGCAAAGTGATGCATGGAAATCAATAGTTAAATAAAAAGCCAATTGTCAGGTCGATGCTACTCGTTATTCGAAGTTTTTAATTTGTAACTGGTTATGCAAAGTGATGCATGAAAATCAATAGTTAAATAAAAAGCCAAAACAAAAGTTACTTAAAAATGAGAGTATTATTTTCTTTTCAAAAAAATTAATAGTCCTCTTTAATTTTAGAAAAAGTTTGTCCCCAGTAAAGTCGCCAATTATGAGGCCTCACCCAAGCACCAAGATGCTTAAATCAAAGGGGGCAATTTTCCACAGACTAAAGACAACTTCAACCAAATTTATTTCTTTATTCTTTGTTTGAAAATTGATAGAGTCGCCACCTTCATTTTTAAACAAAAAAGAAAGAAAATCGACTTTGACTATAATATAAAACCCATGGACAAAATCACTTGACCTTTGAATTGAGACCGAGCTCGGGGACTAGGTTTTTGATAGACAATAATAATCATTTTTGCTTATCATTTAACAATTGATTTATGAAAATAAATTTTATAAACAGTTTATAAGAATGACATTAATAAGATGGATGACAGTTATAAGATACATGAACATAACAAAGCAAGTAAAACATTCATAAAGTAAAAGAATTTTATTACCTCAAAAACTAATAACAGAGGATGTTAACTCTAACTCTCAATGGAAATTGTAGGTTAACCACACATGCCCCAAAATAAAATTAAAACAGATTAATTTAAGAAAAAAAAAGTGTTTTTTGTGTTTTTGGATTTGAAATTATGAGACAACTTGCATGCATATCCCATTGAATGGGAATCAAAACCCATACAATTCTCCCTTCTTACGAAGTGGGTTTGATTTGTTTTTAAGAAAAGATTTATTTTGTGGTTCTTTTAATTGATCTAAGCCAATTAATTTCAAGGTACGAACACGCGACCTTAGCTTGAGATGGACACTTTCTTTGAAGGGGTCGGGTCTTGCTTTATAGGGGATGACTTCTTATAGCTTGCCCAGATCGAAGTTTCACTTTGATTGAGTAAGATCAGCACTACGACATGCTTTGAGTTGATTTTGCCAACACAACAACGTATTTTGAGTTATTATTCTAAATTGACTCAAAGAGAGATTGCTCTAAGTCTTCTATTCCTTTAACTCAATGAGAGTTAAAGAAATCGATTCGAAATCAAAGAGAATTGAACTGCTTATGAAAATGAATATAAGGAGGGAGAAAGGAGAGCCAACTAAAGAAAATTTAACTTAATTGTTTTGTAACCCAATGAGAGTTGGTGTCGGTATTTTGAGAAGGCAATTGAGCCTTATATTTATAGAGAAATGTTTGAGGGAAAACCATATTAAAATTTGATGTGGGATTCATGTTCTAGGTTTAGTGGCACCTGCATTAAAGCTTGGTGATAGAGGACATGCATCTTGGGGGCAGGGCTTAGCTTCACTGGCGGCAACACTTGTTTTTGGTGGCAACGCCACTAAGTGCTGCTTATGGCACTGGCAATGCCATACCTAGGCATGGCACTACCGCCAATGCTTAGGGTGGCTGCCACCAGGCTTATTCTAATGCTTATCCAATTTGATTCGCCCAATTCAAAGTTGTTTGACCTTCGATTGATGCCGATCAGCTTGGCATGGTCCGATTTGTCTATATTGAAGGTGGTTTTGATGTCCGGTTGATTGCCCTTCAGTCTGTTATGACCTGAGTTTGCTTGGGTGTAAAATCAATTGTTTACATAAAGTAATTAACCCTATTTTTAATGTGCATATATTTTTTGTAATTCTATTTTATTTAATTTTATTTTGTGTGAGATTTATTTTTTTATTTTATTGTAATATTTTTATTTCATTATGTGTAATTATTTTCTCCTATCAATTAGTAATATTTCTAATAATATATTTGATTTTTAATGAAGAAAAATATGTAATACATTTCCATATTTAATTGAATCCAAGACAAATGAAGAAGACATGTATTGTAGACGATGCAACCACTAATACAATTTTTAAAAATTCCAAAATTTTTTTCTTTGAAAATAGATGAGGTAATTGTTATTATAACATATGGTAAAATAAATAATTGAAAACTTTGGCATAGCCAATATATTATTACCAAAAAGAATAAATTTATTATAAATAATGCACTATTTTTTTCGAAATCTCATTTATTTTTTTAAAGTTTTAAAGATATTCGCAATAATGAATATCATATTGAAACGGTAAATAAGAGGAATCAAGAATACCTCTATATTACAAGCATTATTCAGGGTAAAAAATGTGTATTAGAAAAAAAATATCTTCTTCCTTGTTATTTGTACGATATAAATACTGGTACAATTGAAGCAAATCTTATAGTAAATAAGAAGTTTACAGATCTAAATATTTTTATTATTTGATATGACCGATTAGGTCATCCTATCTCAATAATAATGAGAAATTTATTGAAAATTCACATGCGTATCTATTGAAGAACTAAAAGATTCTCTAAGGTGATGAATTTTTTGTGTTGCTTGTTCTCAAGGAAAATTAATTATTAGACCATCACCAACTAAATTTGGAATTGAATCACATATGTATCTAGAATGTATTCAAGGAGATATATGTGGACCTATTCATCCACCATGTGAAATATTTAGATATTTTATAGTTTTAATAGATGCTTCTACTAGATGGTCACATATATATTTTTGTTATCATCCTGCAATTTGACATCTATGAGATTACTAGTTCAAATAATTCGATTATGAGTATAATTCTCAGATCATCCAATTAAAATAATTCGTCTTGATAATACTAGTGAATTTTCATCCCAAACTTTTAATTATTATTGTATGTCACTTGGAATAAAAGTTGAATATCTTATAGCATATGTTCATATGCAAAATGGTTTAGTGAATCACTTATTAAACGTCTCCAATTAGTAGTTAGATCATTACTTATGAGAACCCAACTCCCTACTTCAATATGGAGACATTACTTCAATATGGAGACATTCTATTTTATATGCGGTAGCACTTATATGCATTAGACCAATAAATTATCATAAGTTCTCCCCGCAATAATTAGCTTTTAGTCAAGAACCAAATATTTCTCATCTTATAATTTTTAGATGTACAATATATATCCTAATTGCTCCACTATAATGCATTAATATGGTTCCTTAAAGGATATTAGAAATATATGTTAGATATAAATCTTTTTCAATAATCAAATATCTTAAACTATTAACGAGAGATGCATTTATATCACGATTTGCAGACTGTCATTTTGATGAAGCAACATTCTCAATATTAGAGGCTGATAATAAAAAGTTGAAAAATACAACAACATGAAATACTTTATCATTATTTCAATTAGACCCTAAAATAATGTGAACAAGAAGTTCAAAGAATAATTTATGTTCAAATATTAGCAAAATAATTGCCAGATGCACTTGCTGATCCATAACAAGTAACAAAATCTCAAATACCAACTGTCAATATTCCAATTTATATTGACATCCTATAAGGACAACCTATTGATATTAATGAATCTCAAACGCACTTGAAACATTGAAGATCTACCGGTTCAAAGGATAAAAATCCTTGAAAAAAAAAGGAATAAATAATAAAGATGAGTTTATTGTAAAGAGATATACTAATATAGATACAAATAATGAAGAAGTACAAGTACTTGAATTAGTAAAAATGAAGAAATCTTGATAAATTATATTAGTTCTGAAAAAAGATGGAATCAAAATGAAATGATATTGGATTACGATTTTGGATACAGTGTAGCATTAGATATTATGAATAAAAATGAGCATCTTGAACCAAGATATGTTCGGTCTGTTTAAGAATATCAAAATAGAATTGATTGGCCAAAACGGAAAGATACAATACAAACAAAATTAGATTCTCTTGAAAAATATAAGATTTTTGGATTAGTAGTCCAAACATTTGAAGGTATGAAACTAGTAGGATATAAATGGATATTAGTGCAAAAAAGAAATGGGAAAAATGAAGTCGTAGGATACAAAAAAAAAAAAAAAAGACTTATTACACAAAGTTTTTCGCAAAGACTTAAGTTTATTACAAAGAGACATACTCTTCTGTGGTGCATGCAATAATATTTCGATATCTTATTAGTCTAGCTGTGCATGAAAAAGTTGATATATACTTAATGGATATAGTTATAACTTATCTATATGGCACACTAGATAATTATATTTATATAAAAATCTCTTAATAATTTAAAATGCCAAAAAATATAATTCAAGTTTCAAAGAAATTTATTCAATTAAATTATAAAATTTTTGTATAGATTAAAATAATATGGGCATATGTAGTATAATTGTCTTAATGAATACAGTTAAAAGTAGGTTATAAAAATAATTCTATTTGTCTATATGTTTTTATAAAGAAGTTGGATATGAGTTTTCCATTGCTGCACATTTTGATGATTTTAATATTACTGGAACTCCTGAAAAACTTCCAAAAGTCGTAGATTATTCGAAAAAGAATTTGAGATGAAAGATTTAAAAATAAATAAAATTCTGTCTCGGTTTATAAATTAAATATTTGGCCAAAAGAATTTTTATTCATCAATCAACTTATAAAAAAATATCCTTAAAAGATTTTATATGGACAAAATATATTCATTGAGTAGTTCAATGGTTATCAGATCACTTGATGTGAATAAGAACCTTTTCAGTCTCAAAAAAATAATGAAGAAATTTTTTGTCCTGAAATACCATATCTTAGTGCAATAGGCACACTAATGTACCTTGCTAATAATATGAGACTTGATATTGCCTTTTCTATCAATTTATTAGTAAGATATAGTTCTTTACCTATTCGAAGATATTGAAATGGCATTAAGCATATATTGCGATATCTTCAAGGAACTATTTATTTGAATTTATTTTGTACAAGTGAATTTATGTCTCAATTAGTTGGTTATGTAGATGTAGGATATTTATCCGATCTATAGAAAACTTGATTTCAAATAGGCTATTTATTCACGTGTTAACACAGTTATATCTTGGCATTCTACTAAGCAAACAATAGTTGTTACTTCTTCAAATCATGTAGAGATAATAGCAGTTCATGAAACAAGCCGAGTATGTGTTTAGTTAAGATTAATAACCCAACATATCCGAGAAATATGTGGTTGATCTTTCAATTAAGAAATCCTAACAATAATATATGAAAATAACACGGCATGCATTGCTTAGTTAAAGGAGGGATATATTAAAGAAGACAAAATAAAATATATTTCACCAAAATTTTTCTTTACACATGATTTTCAAAAGAATGGTGAAATTAGTATTCAACAAATTTGTTCAAGTAAAAATCCAGTAGATCTTTTTACTAAGGTATTACCTACTGTAACATTCAAGAAATTAGTTCATAGTATTGAAATGCTATGCCTTAAAGATCTTTAGTGATATTACAAATAGAAAAAGTTTAGTACTGTACTTTTTTTTCCTTAGCAGTAGATTTTATCCTATTGAATTTTTATGGTAAGGTTTTTAATAAGGTAATATACTATTTATATGCGAGAATATTGTATTATTTTTTCCACGCTAATTTTTTTTCCACTGAATTTTTACTAGTAAGATTTTGACGAGACATGTTCTTTGTAAAAATGAATATTCAAGGGGAGTATTATAAATATATGAATTAATGTGGATGTTACATGATCTACCCCTCTACTACACTATCTATATATATATTTAAGTTTTATTTTGATACACTATTAATATTTTGTAACTTATGATGGATTTGTATACTATAAATAGAAGTTCTTATAACTTTATAATACATAGCAAATGCAACAGAAAAAATTTTTCTTTACATCTCTTACTCTTGTGTTATTGTTAATTTTTATTTATTTTCATAACAATTTTAAAAAAATAGAAGGAGTGATTATTAATTTAATGCATAATTAATATAAATTAATTGGTCTTTCTTTTTTTAATATAATTTTTTTTACTCTAGTAATTAATGAGGCATAATTATAATTCAGTGGGTAAACCTCTTAAATTACATATGAATTCTTAAAGAACTTACAAATTTGGTGGAGTTATCCCTATGCCAACAATATAAATCTACCCTGAAATTTGATATCAATTGAAATTTTAATCTAAAAACTCATAGTTCTAAAGATAATATCCTTCCAGAAATATTATAGTTAGAAATATTCTTTTAGAAATATTCTTTCTTTCTTTATTTTTTAGGAATGAAATTGCAGATATCATTAATCAAAAACTAATGATACATCCTGTTACCAAACAAGGCAACATCTGCGTTAATTTTACAAATAACAGATGGTGGAGGCAATCTTTGTAGAGGCTGGTTGTTTGTTCTTACCACTGTAGCTTTTTGTGCGGCTAATATTGAACCTTCTCGAACTAAATGATAATCTGACAATAAGGTTACAACACTTATAGAGCAACTTATTGAAGGTAGTAGTCATTTTGTCGGAAAAGTTTGTAATTCGAGTTGACCAGAGGCTCCATAACAGCATAACTACTCTTTCTTAGAGATCTAGATCGGTTGAATTAAAAATTAATCTCTACCACTCAAGAAATCCAATATCAATTTGGATTGTTATTGCCAACAGTAAAGAAATAGAGTGCCATACTGATATCCTCTGTTGACATGAAAGAAATGAATGCTCCATGGTTTCCCCCACCTGATCATACCGAACACAAGATTCCCTATTGCAACACCCCTCTACGACAAATTTACTCTTGTAAGCAGAGGATTATGCACACATCTCCAAAGAAAATGGCGTACTTTGGCAGGAACATTTAAGTTCCAAATGTACTTCCACAACACATCATTATGCATCAAAGGAACATAATGTATACCTCTCATTAGATGAAATGCAGGATCCGCTTTTAATTGCATACATACCATTCTTGCTCAATTGATCAGGCACCAAATTTGCTGAGAGGGATTGACAGAAAAAATGGAGCTTCATGTCACGTCCCGATTTCGAAACATGACGGTCCCAGGATGCAGGAGATGCCAGAGGCGACCGACACCCGTAGAACCTAATATCACATTCTATAACCATTTACTATCAAATTATTAACCAATTACTCAATTAATATCCATTATGAAATCTGTCTGTTTGTCTAGAACTCATTCTGTAATTGGTTGTAACCATCGTCATCATATGCTATATTCATACTTAAATTCATATTATACCATACATACAATAATTATAGTCTAACTATGTCATTTATACAACCCATGGAATAACTATACATATACAGAAGTACAATGCTAAAATTAATTACACTGATAAGCTAGACTGTAGAATTCCTAGGAATAACAAAAGTTGGGAATCTGCCTTCTACTCTGCACTTGTAAAGGGGAAACAAATGAAAGAGCTGAGTATAAAATACTCAGTGAATATGATATGCATCGACCAAAAGAAATGGCTAGGATATCAATAAACAATAGACAGATAATCAATAAATATTAATCTGTACACTGATCACAGAATAAGGAATCAAAATACAGTAAAGGACTGTAGAATCAATGAACAAGTCAATGAAGCTCATATCATGTAGATAAGATAGATAATGGGCCATGAAACTCATATATCATATGTCAATCACATATCAATAAATATAAGACTGATCAGGTCTTATAGCTAGGACAGTTAACCCTTCCCAGCTAGGGTATCTAGTTTATAATGTGCACATTGTCAACATAATTTTCCCTCTATCCCGTCGGTGAGGAAGCTTTGTCAAATCACATTAGAATCAATATAGGTATAGAACAAGTCATTAGATACCAATAAACAACAATGGTCTCATCAAGTATCAATAACTCATGAATTAATCAAATGAGACTGCGATTAAGCAGTGAATAAACAATGGAAGGTACAATAAACAATGGTAATAAGAATAACAATTAACATTGGAATGAATCATAAGTTAGACAATCAAAGTCGAGAAGTTAACTCAATTGGCATGCCAAAATGTCGCTGACGATGATGAAATTCAAATGGTAGACCTATGGATGAAACAAATGGTAGGCCTATTGCAAAATGAACTAGACATTTCATCGAATACTTGGTGTGTAATATTCATTAGGAATTTTGGCAAGGTTTTAGTGCAACATTGAAATTTCCCCAATATCAATGAACAAATACACAATGTAGATTATTCAATAGGTATTTGGTTTCCAACAATAAACAACATTTAGAGGATCAAATAGGCATGGAAAATCAAAGGAAAACAAGGCAAAAATGCCATATGGCATTCGGCCAACATGTTCTTTTTGGAACAAGTTTTCAATCAACATTTCAACATATTAGGCATAACAAAGGATGCATATTAAACTCACCTTATACTTCAAATAGGAAAGAAAAATTGATTTACCACTAAAATCTTCAAAGTAGGAAAAAATCACAACTTTCCAAATCTTTGTGTTCTACATCAAACCATTCACAAATTAACCATCCATTAGCTTCCAATTAACATACTTTAAGCTTAATTAACATTAACTAACACAAATTCAAAGATTTAAATCTTACAACTTTGAACTAGGGTTTTCAAATTAGGGAAAATCTATCAAATGCTTCAATTGATATCAATTAACACTAAACCCATTCTATTTAACATCTAATACACCTAAATCAATCAATAAACCAAAGAAATCAGCTCATTACCTTATGGTGATGATCCACCCGAAATCCCACTTCAAAACTACCTTGATATTCTTTAGGTTTTCAAGAGAAAAATTGGTGGGAAATGGAAGAATCTAAGGTTTGATCAAGGTTTTCTTAGGTTTTGTTTGAAAATTGGTGGAGGAAATGGAGAGGAGGATTTCAGCCAAAGCAAGAACAAAAGAAGAAGATGAACAAAAAATCTGTAAGGCATTCTTATATGGTAAGTAAAATTGATAACTTACATTTAGGTCCTTAAACTTTTTAATAATTGTACTTTGACCCCATTTCATTCTATAATTTATTCTGTTAATTCTGTCAGGAATCAAGTCTCAAAGTGGGAACTAAAATGACTTCTTTTTATCTATACTTTATTATAAAAATAATTTCAGAACCATTCTGAAACACATACGGTGAGTTTCCCACTATACCCTTAAAGTTATACTTATTTACGATTTTGCCATTATTCAAATTTTCAGTGTTCCAAAATATTTTTCAACTTTTCCTTTTCACTAAAATTTCACAAATATATACATGATTCTTTACCTCTGGTCTGAATCAGAAATTCATTTGTCAATCGGACTACTATTTCCTCGGGCAGTGTAATTAACACCGATATTTTTCGAGACAGTGTCACAAATACATTCTAATTGAGGTTCAAAAATTTTCCTTAATTATTTTGGTGTTCCCAGTCTAATAACTAGTTATGTTATTATACTCTTATAGAAGTTTTCTAGGGTATTATACTTTAAATGGTGAAAAATTATCTGAAATAAGGTCCACTTTCCAAGTCCTTGAATCTATATCAATCAAGTCATTAACCAATGCATCAGAATCAAGGTTAGAGATTGGAGATGTTACCCACCATCTTCATAATTTGGAATTCTCTCCAAATTCTTGCTTCATTTCCCAATCCATTATGACTTCCAAGACCATGCCCCAAAATATCTCGAGCTTTAACAAAACTACGCCATAGATAGCTAGCTTGGAATCCACACTTAGCTTTTAGCTATAATACAACTCAACTAAAATTTAATATCAAAATTAATTGGGGTCAACTAAATAAATTATTTATTTTCACTCTAAACAATTTTAGGCGTTGTCTTCTTATAATTGTAATATCTCTAAATTATATTATATTTCTCTCATCTGAATTAGTTTAAGTCCAACCCTTCCTTTTCCCCCTCCTCTATCAGGATGTGCTTAACCTTCTTATGCAGAGTCTTCTTATGTCTCCACTTTATATGCCCAAACTATCTTAAACTCTTTTCTATAATCTTGTCCTCAATTGATGCAACTCTCACTTTATCTCCAATACTTTCATTATGTATTTTATCTATTCAAGTATGACTATACATTCATATTAGCATTCTAATATCGACAACACTCATTTTTGATACATATTGTTCCTTCATTATCTAACACTCACTACCATATAACATGGCCGACCGAATATCTATACGTTAGACTTTTTCTTTCAATTTATTAGGAATCTTGCAGTCATATAGAACTCCAGTGGTAAGTCTCCACTTCAACCACCTAATTTTTATTTGTAATACCCTAGAAATGCATAACAGGATTTAGTGAATAAAATTCTAATTATATAGATTAAAATCATCGAAATGACCAATAATAATTTTAGAATATTAGCTAGAGCGAAAACAAGAAAATTTTTCAGAAATCGTCGATACCGATATCGCTGCTGTAAAAATAGCGGAACGGTCGACGGATGAATTTTTGAATTTGGTTTGAGAGTAATTGATAATATATATTCATGTGTGAATACAGTAAAAATAAATTTGAGAAAATATTAAAGAACACTGCAAAAACGAGCAAAACGGTATTTTTAGCGAATAGTAAAATTTGACAGTCAGAATTTCAGAACGACTCTGAAACTATTTTTTTTAATTATTATTAATAAAAATATGATGTTTAATAATTCACTTTGAGTTCTAATTCCCGACGAAATTGTCGAAAAAATTTACCGAGCGAAAAAGAACCAAAAGCAAATTTCAAAAAATTGGAGGACTAAAGTATAAATTGCCTATTTTGTCTTACTATATAAAGGACACTTAGATAATTTTTGACCCAAAAATTCTGATTTTTCCTTTCTTCTTGCCGTGACCATTTTCTCTCTTTCAAATTGATTTTCTCTCATTAGTTTGTGAAGGAAAAGTATTCTAAACACTAAACTAAAATTATACAAACTATATTCAACCAAAATCAACCATAATTAGTGAAGAAAAATTGAAGAACAAAGTGGAGCAAATTTCGGCCAAACTAGGGTTTTTGGGGTAAGTGTTTGTTTGTTTGATTTTTTGGTTTAAATAGGTTAAATTGATGATAAAAGGAATGGGTAAATGGTTTAATTGCATCAATTGATGCATTAAACAATTTTTCTCAATTTCTAACCTTAAAATTGAAGTTGTGAGTTTTGATTTTGAGTATACAGATTAGGATGTGTAAATTGGCTTTAGAATAAGTCAATTGGGTATTAATCAGTATTTAATTGACGTTCGTTTCGTTGTAAAAAACTCATTCGGAAAAAATAATCGAAATTGAATTAAACCGAGGATTGAGAAATTGGCTAGCAATTTCATTGCTTTTGATTTGGAGGTTTAGTTATGTCTACTATGCATCAATTTACTTGCTCAAATTGATAAATTGAAATCTGGAAACCAATTGTGAAAAAGGGTTCTTGGCCGAACCCTAATTGTGCCTTTTTGCCTTGTTTTTGTTCATGCCTTTGGCTTGTGTTTTCTTGGCTTATTTGATGCATTTGATGAAGATTTTTGAGTTGTGGTTGTTGCCTATAAATTTCTTTCCATGTGCATGTTTGTTGATATTTAGGACAATGTCGAAATTGCACCTAAACCATGCCGAAATTTCCGTAGGCCAACCATTTGAATGCCACCGTCGCCAGCGACAATGGCATGCCAATTGCATCAACTTTTGGCCACAAATGACCAAAATATATTTGTTCCCATTTTTGGTCGTAAGACCTTTGGTCATCGATTCATTGATTATTATTGATGTCTTATTGATTTTAGGCTCATTAATTGATTCTAATGAGCTATTGCTACTTAACTGCTATTGATTGATTGATATTGAGTTTGTTGAAATTGAGGATACCGTTGTGGTATAATGGTGTCCATTAATAAGTTTCCTTCTTATGTTGATCTTATTGTGATATAACAGAGCTACTAATTCAACAGAGTAGTGGGAAAATACTGCCGACCTTGTGCACATTGTATTACTGATACCCTAGCTAGGAAAAGGGTTATGGACCTAGCCATAAGATCTGATCCGTCTTATGTTACAGATATTGATATACAGGAGACTGTATATGCACATATAGTTCGCATATAGTCCATACAGGAGATTGTATGTGTGCATATAGTTAGCATATAGTTCATATTGATGCTACAGGAGATTGTATAATTTTATACAATCCAGTCCTTTATTTGTTTTTCTCTATGGTACCAAACCTTTGATATCCTTATTGATCTATTCTGTCATTTACTGTAAATGCTTTTATAAATTGGTTATACTAAGCTGTTGATATCATTGGTTCTTCTGTTAACCTCAATTTTATTGGCGATGCATATAGATTCACTTAGTATCTTATATACTCACCCTCTCATTGTTTATCTATTTCAGGAGAGGAGTAGATTGCAGAATCTTGTCGTCTGTCATCCAGGGGATTTTTCTAGCATTATTAATGTATATATATTTTGTACTTTGTATTTTGATGTTCATATCTAGCTGCTCCATGGGGTATGTATGGGTTAGCTAGGACATGAACAAGTATATATATGTTTATGATGATATATAAGATGGTATTTTCAGAATGAATAGTGTTATATGAGTGACTGGATATTTTTATATGCTGTATGTAATTGATGAGGGGTTTCCGCTGCACTATGAAGGATAATTTATTTTCCATTGCAATATGTATGTATATTGTGTATGTGATTGATACTGGGTTCTATGGGTGCCGGTCGCCATTAGCATTTTTCGCGCCCTAGGACCGTCGCGGTCCGGGAAACCGAGTCATGATAGAGGTGGTATCAGAGCCCTAGGCTATCGATATTAGAGCCTTAGGTTACAGATATTAGAGCACTAGGTTACAGATGAATAGTGACTGAATTATAGAGGAATAGTAACTAAGTATAGAATGGGGTAGAATTAAGTATACCATGGAGCATAGGATTCCTTTTGTCGTCTTTTGCTGTTATCGTCTGTTATATATTGTTATTCTGCATTTTTGTCATATTCTGAGTGTGATTTTGTTTTTCTCGACAAATTATAGAGATGTTCGACGATAGGGACAAAGATACCAAGGAGGTAGAGGTTGCCTCCAATGAGTCCTTAGTAAGGGAGATCTCAGTTTCAGAGGGTCCCTCCAGATCCTGATGGACTTTTAGATCCCGATGGACTTTAGAGAGTATAGAGATGGGCGGTGACCTTTGGAGAGATGAGGTTATGAGGGGGATTATGGATTTGCATAGGGAGATTTCTGATTTGAGGCGGGAGCGTTAGCATGTACCACCACCCCAAGTGCCAGTGGCAGTACCACCACCCCTAGTGCCAGTGGCAGTGCCCCCACCTGTGGCACCAGAGGCAGTTCCTATGGCACCGACTCCTGTGCAGCCAGTAGGGGTTCCTGCGGAGTCTGCTGTTCAGGGAGGCCGTAGAGTGATAGAGGAGGGAGGTGTCACGATGTTTAGCTTTCTGAAGCTAAACCTGCCTGAGTTTAGGGGAGACAGAGGTACTGATCCTATGGATTTCTTAGAGGAGGTGGAGAAGGTAATGAGGAGACTACTATGTTCTGAGTTGAGAGCTATGGAGCTTGTGGGCTTGCTACTGAAGGGCAAGGCATGGACTTGGTTTTCTAGGAGGATGGAGACCAGGCTATATAGTGAGCACCCACCTATCTAGTTTGAGTTTCGACAGGGGCTTATTGATGAGTTCATCACAGAGGAGAAGAAGACTCGTAATCTGGTTAGATTTGGGTAGTTAGTGCAGGGAGACAGATTTGTGGAGGAGTACGCAGAGGAGTTCACTAGATTGAGTAGATATGTTACTCACATTGTTCCTACTAAGGTTGAGCTGATTAGTAGGTTTTAAAGGGGTCTTCATGCTGCACTATATAATGCATTATTGGCAACAGAGTTTACTTCTCTTACCACAGTGATTGATAAAGCCACGCAGATGGAAGAAAATTATTGATCAGAGAGAGCATGGAGAGACCAGAAGAGGAAGGGAGGTCCGGGATCTCAGTTTAGATAGGTAGAGCTAGTGCCATGATTTGCGCAGATATCATCAGCTAGTAGTCAGAGGAGGAGACTACAGAGTAGGGGACAACTAGTAGTTTATCCAGCACCTGCCTACTCACAGGGTTCTTCGAGACCAGTTACACAGACACCCAGCATTCCTATTTGTGGGTTTTGTGGTCGGAGACATGGGGGAGAGCATTGGAGACAGACTGGTGCTTGTTTGAGGTATGGCCAGCAGGGCCATTTTGCTCACAACTATCCATTTAGGGCTGATCAGTAGCTATCTATTACGATCTCTCAGCCGATAGCGCATAAGAGTTAGAGCATAGGCAGAGGCCGAGGCAGGGGAGGACAGGCTCCCAGTGGTAGTCAGGCTCAAGCTGGTAGGGGCCAGGGCACAGTATTTGCAGTTAATGCCCAGGATGCCTAGAGGACAAATAATATGGTCACAGGTACTATTCTGATTCAGAATGAGGTTGTAGATGCTTTATTTGATTCAGGTGCAACTCACTCTTTTGTGTCACCACACTTTGCACCTAAATTGAATAAGGAAAGGAGATTATTAGATGTGCCTTTGATGATTGCTACTCCTATAGGTATTAGTATTGATGTGGATTATTATTACCTTGATTGCATTATTGAGATTGATGATAACATCTTGCGTGTTGACCTGATTGAGTTGCTAGTACTAGAGTTAGATGTTATCTTGGGTATGGATTGGCTTGCTAGGCATCGGGTAGTTATCAATTGTTATCGGGTTTCAGCCTGTGGGGCAGCCTGAGTTTGAGTTTCAAGGTGAGATACAGGAGTTCAAGGTTAACCTGATTTCTGCTATACAGGCCAGGAGGATGATTGGGAAAGGCTGTTCAGCCTATTTAGCACATGTGATAGATGTACATAAGTCTTATGTACAATTGGATCAGATACTGGTAGTTCAAGAGTTTCCTGATGTATTTCCTAAGGAGTTGCCAGGATTGCGCCCTGATAGGAAGATTGAGTTTGAGATTGAGGTATATGTAGGCACTGACCCTATATCTATCCCACCATACAGAATGGCTCCAGCTGAATTGAAGGAATTGAAGATATAGTTATAGGAGCTATTGGGTAAAGGGTTCATCAGACCGAGTAGTTCTCTTTGGGGTGCACCGGTACTATTTGTGAGGAAGAAAGATGGCTCTTTGAGGATGTGTATAGACTATAGGCAGCTGAACAAAGTCACAGTGAAGAACAAGTATCCATTGCCTCGGATAGATGACTCGTTTGATCAACTGCAGGGTGCCATCCATTTTTCGAAGATTGATTTGATGTCTGGGTATCACCAATCGAGTATTAGGTAGGGTGATGTACCTAAGACTATTTTCAGGACTCGCTATAGGCATTACGAGTTCTTGGTATTGCCATTCAGGTTGACCAATGCACCGGTTGCATTCATAGATTTTATGAACAGGGTGTTCAGGTTATATTTGGATAAGTTTGTCATTGTGTTCATTGATGACATACTTATCTATTCTAGGAGTGAGGAGGAGCATGTGGAGCATCTGAGGATCGTTTTGCAGACACTTCGGGATCATCGGTTGTATGCTAAATTATCAAAATTCTAGTTCTGGCTAACTGAAGTATGTTTCCTTGGGCATGTGATATGCAAGGACGGTATTATATTGGATCCTCAGAAGATAGAAGCGGTTGCTAGTTGGCCTCAGCCTACCAGTGTTACAGAGGTTCACAGTTTTTTGGGCATGGCTGGATATTATAGGAGGTTTGTGAAGGATTTCTCCTGGATTGCAGCTCCATTGACTAGATTGATGCGGAAACAGGAGCGGTATATATGGACTGATGAGTGCAATCATAACTTTCAGACTTTGAAGTATTGCCTCACCAAGGCTCTTGTGTTGGCATTACCAGTTGAGGGGGAGAAATACATGGTGTATTGTGATGCTTCTCGGATTGGTCTGAGGTGTGTACTGATGCAGATTGGTAGGGTAATTGCTTATGCTTCTCGTCAGTTAAAGAAGCATGAAGCAAATTATCCAACACATGATTTGAAGATGGCAGCGGTAATATTTTTCTTGAAGATTTGGAGACATTATTTGTACGGATCGGAATGCGAGATATATACTGATCATAAGAGTCTACAGTATATATTTTGGCAGAAGGATCTAAATCTTAGGCAGCGCAGATGGGTGGAGCTACTTAAGGATTATGACTACGAGATCCTATATCACCCGGGTAAGGCCAATGTAGTGGCAGATACTTTGAGCAGGAAATTGATGGGCAGTCTAGCTCATATTGTGATTGGCAGGAGGCCATTGATCCGAGAGATGAGAGAGTTGGCAGATTTGGGAGCAGAGTTAGATTTGGGTTCCTAAGATCGGAACCAGGCTCTGCTAGCCCAATTTCAGTCGAAGTCACTGCTACTTGATGATATTAAAGTGGCTCAGGATAGGGATCCTTATCTACTGAAGCTCAAGGAAGAGGTACAGAATGGAAAGATGACAGAGTTCATAGTAGAGGATGGGATATTGAGATGTGGGAAGCGCATATGTGTACTAGATTTTGATGGGCTACGGGATCAGATTATGAGAGAGGCTCATTACTCAACATACAGTGTATGTCCAGGTATTACCAAGATGTACCATGATCTGAGAGAAGTGTATTGGTGGCCAGGGATGAAGAGAGATGTAGCTCAGTTTGTGTCGAAATGCTTAGCCTATCAGCAGGTTAAGTTTGAGCATCAGAAGCCATCAGGGCTACTTCAGGAGATAAAGTTGCCGGAGTGGAAATAGGAGCAAGTGACTATGGATTTTATAGTTGGTCTACCGAGGACTTCGAGGGGTTATGATTCCATATGGGCAATTATGGACCGTTTGACGAAGTCTACTCATTTTCTGAAGGTTAAGACCACCTATTCGGTAGCTTAGTATGCACAGTTGTATGTGGACAAGATTGTGTGACTTCATGGAGTTCCTTTGATGATTATTTTAGACAAGGGTAAACAGTTCACATCTCTATTTTGGTAGAAGTTTCAGGAGGCTATGGGTACCCAGTTGCTTTCCATCTGCAGACTGATGGGCAGTCGAAGAGGACGATCCAGACTTTGGAGGATATGCTCAGATTATGTATTCTGGATTTCAAAGGTAACTGGGATTATTATCTGCCATTGATTGAGTTTTCTTATAACAACATCTTCCATTCTTCTATTGGTATGGCTCCATTTGAAGCACTATATGATAGGAAGTGTAGATCTCCAATGTGTTAGGTGGAGCTGGGGAAGAAGTAGCTAGAGGGGCCAGAGTTGATTAGAGAGACTATGGAGAAGGTTCCTATGATCAAAGAATGGATGAGGACTGCCTTCAGTAGGCAGAAGAGTTATGCTGATCCGAAGAGGAAGGATGTACATTTTGCTGTTGGTGTCATGTCTTCCTTAATGTCTCACCGATGAGGAGTGTTATGAGATTTGGGAAGAGGGGAAAGTTATCACCAAGGTTTATAGGCCCGTTTGAGATTCTTGAGAAGATTTGCAACGTGGCCTATAGATTAGCTCTTCCACCTAGTATGAGCCATGTGCATCCGGTTTTCCATATCTCTATACTGCGGAAATATGTTTCTGATCCGTCACATATATTGGAGGTTAAAGATGTAGATCTCAGTGAGGACTTGTCATATGAGGAGCTTCCAGTGGAGATCATTGATCGACAAGTCAGACAGTTGCGGAATAAGGAGATCCCGATGATTAAAGTGCTTTGGAGGAACCAGTCCAGGAAGGAGAGCACTTGAGAGAGTGAGCAGGAGATGAGGAGCAGATATCCATTCCTGTTCCATCATTGAGGTATGTATTTATTTAAAATCGAGGACAAATTTAATTGAAGGGGGGAAGAATGTAATACCCTAGAAATACATAACAGGATTTAGTGAAAAAAATTCTCAGTATATAGATTAAAATCATCAAAATGACCAATAATAATTTTAGAAAATCAGTTAGAGCGAAAATGATAAAATTTGTTAGAAATTGTCGGTACCGATATCGCTGCTGTAAAAATAGTGAAACGGTCGACGGATGAATTTTTGAATTTGGTTTGATGGTAATTGATAATATATATTCATGTGTGAATACAGTAAAAAGAAATTTGAGAACATATTAAAGAACACTGCAAAAACGAGCAAAACGATATTTTTAGCGAATAGTAAAATTTGACAGTCAGAATTTCAGAACGACTCTGAAACTATTTTTTTAATTATTATTAATAAAAATATGATGTTTAATAATTCACTTTGAGTTCTAATTCCCGACGAAATTGTCGAAAAAATTTACTGAGCGAAAAAGAACCAAAAGCAAATTTCAAAAAATTGGAGGACTAAAGTATAAATTGCCTATTTTGTCTTACTATATAAAGGACACTTAGATAATTTTTGACTCAAAAATTCTGATTTTTCCTTTCTTCTTGCCGTGACCATTTTCTCTTTTTCAAATTGATTTTCTCTCATTAATTTGTGAAGGGAAAGTGTTCTAAACACTAAACTAAAACCATACAAACTATATTCAACCAAAATCAACCATAATTAGTGAAGAAAAATTGAAGAACAAAGTGGAGCAAATTTCGGCCAAACTAGGGTTTTTGGGATAAGTGTTTGTTTGTTTGATTTTTTTTATTTAAATAGGTTAAATTGATGATAAAAGGAATGGGTAAATGGTTTAATTGCATCAATTGATGCATTAAACAATTTTTCCCAATTTCTAACCCTAAAATTGAAGTTGTGATTTGATTTTGAGTTTATGGATTAGGATGTGTAAATTATCTTTAGAATAAGTCAATTGGGTATTGATCGGTATTTAATTGATGTTCATTTCGTTATAGAAAACTCCTTCAGAAAAAATCATTGAAATTGGCCTAAACTGAGGATTGAGGAATTGGCTAGCAATTTCATTGCTTTTGGTGATTTGAAGTCTACTATGCATCAATTTACTTGCCCAAATTGATAAATTGAAATTTGAAAACCAATTGTGAAAAAGTTTTCTTGGTCGAACCCTAATTGTGCCTTTTTGCCTTGTTTTTGTTCATGCCATTGGCTTATATTTTCTTGGCTTATTTGATGCTTTTGATGAAGATTTTTGAGTTGTGGTTGTTGCCTATAAATTGCTTTCCATATGCATGTCTGTTGATATTTGGGGTAATGTCGAAATTGCACCAAAATCATGCCGAAATTTCTGTAGGCCAACCATTTGAATGCCATCGTCGCCAGCGACAATGGCATACCAATTGCGTCAACTTTTGGCCCAAATGACCAAAATATGTTTGTTCTCATTTTTGGTCATTAGACCTTTGGTCATCGATTCATTGATTATTATTGATGTCTTATTGATTTTAAGCTCATTAATTGATTCTAATGAGCTATTGCTACTTAACTGCTATTAATTGATTGATATTGAGTTTGTTGAAATTGAGGATACCATTATGGTATAATGGTGTCCATTGATAAGTTTACTTCTTATGTTGACCTTATTGTGATATAACAGAGCTACCGATTCTACAGGGTAGTGAAAAAATACTGTTGACCTTGTGGACATTGTATTACTGATACCCTAGCTAGGAAAAGGGTTATGGACCTAGCCATAAGATCTGATCCATCTTATATTACAGATATTGATATACAGGAGACTGTATATGCGCATATAGTCCATACAAGAGATTGTATGTGTGCATATAGTTCACATATAGTCCATATTGATGCTATAGGAGATTGTATAATTTTATACAATTCAGCCCTTTATCTATTTTTCTCTATGATACCGAACCTTTGATATCCTTATTGATCTATTCTGTCATTTACTATAAATGCTTCTGTAAATTGGTTATACTGAGGTTTTGATATCATTGGTTCTTCTGTTAACCTCACTTTTATTGGCGATGCATATAGATTCACTTAGTATCTTATATACTCACCCTCTCATTGTTTACCTATTTCGGGAGATGAGTAGATTGCAGGATCCTGTCGTCTGTCATCTAGGGATTTCTGCCAGCATTA
>CANXYC011134734.1:0-12413 GCA_948193065.1 Aleurites moluccanus | reverse complement strand
AATGTGCACAAGGTCGACAGCATTTTCCCACTACCCTGTCGAATCGGTAGCTCTGTTATGACGTATAAGGATCAATATCAAGAAACAACACATCAGTGGATACCATGATACAACAATGGTATCCTCAATCTCAACAAACTCAATATCAATCAATCAATAGCAGTTAGGTAACGAGAGCTCATTAGAATCAATTAATGAGCCTAAAATCAATAAAATATCAACAATAATCAATGAAGCGAAGACTAAAGGTCTAACGATAAAAATGGGAACAAATATATTTTGGTCATTTTACAGTCAAAAGTTGACACAATTGGCATGCCAGGGTCACTGGTGACGGTGGCATTCAAATGGTTGGCCTACGGATTTTTCGGCATGGTTTCAGCATAATATCAACATTGCCCCAAATATCAACAAACACACAAATGGAAGCAATTCCATAGGCAACAAAAACAACTCAAAAATCTTCAATGAATGCATCAAATATACAATGGAAACCAAAGGAATAACAAGGAAATTCATAGGCAAATTTCACAAATTTGGGTTCGACCAATACTCATTTTGCACAATTGGATTCCAAAGTTTATTCTAACAATTTGGGCAAGAAAATTGATGCATATTAGACTCACCTAAGCCTCCAAATCACCAAAAACCAAGCAATTGCTAGCAAATCCCTAAATCCTCGGTTTAGGCCAAATTTGACGATTTTGCTCGAACGAGTTTTTTGCAATGAAACGAATGTTAATTAAATACCTATAAATACCCAATTGACTTATTCTAAAGCCAATTTACCTATCATAATCCATATATTCAAAATTAATTCATACAACTTCAATTTTAGGGTTTTAAATTGGGAAAAATTATTTAATGCATCAATTGATGCAATTAAATAATTTACCCATTCCTTTTATCACCAAATTAATCTATTTAAACCAAAAAATCAAACAAAACATCTGCTTACCCAAAAATCCTCATTTGGCCGAAAGTTGCTCCTCTTTGTTTTTCAATTTTTCTTCAATTTTTATGGTTGATTTTGGTTGTTTAAGATTTGTATGGATTTAGTTTAGTGTTTAGAATAATTTCCCTTCACAAATTATTGATAGAAAATCAACAAAATGAGAGGAAATTTATCACGGCAAGAAAGGGAAGGAAATCAGAATTTTTGAGCAAAAATTTAACTAAGTGACCTTTATATAGTAGGACAAAATAGGCAATTTTTTACTTTAGTCCTCCAATTTTTTGAAATTTGCTTTTGGTTCTTTTTCACTCGGTAATTTATTCCGAAAGTTCCATCGGGAATTAGAATTCAAAGTGAATATTTAAACATCATATTTTAATTAATAATATTTAATAAAAATAGTTTCAGAATGAACCGATAAATTTTACTATTCACCGAAAATACTCTTCTGCTCGTTTTGTGAGCGTTCTGTAATATTTTCTCAAATTTCTTTTTACTGTATTCACACATGAATATAACTTATCAATTATCCTCAATCCAAATTCAAAAATTCATCCATTGTCCGTTCTGCTATTTTTACGGCGGCGATATTGGTACCGACGTTTTTTGAAAAATTTTCCCGTTTTTGCTCTAACTGGTTTTCTAAAATTATTATTGATTATTTTGATGATTTTAATCTATATACTGAGAATTTTATTCACTAAAACCTGTTATGCATTTATAGGGTATTACACATACGTATCGGTAGCCTTGCTACCTTAACGTGCACACATGCTTGGCCAGGCATGCGCCTAGAGCCCATGGCCCCCTCTAGGTGGAACACTAATAAAAACCCTCTCAGCTGGGATTCCAAAGTGCACAATGGGCTAATGAATTTACTCTTATTGGGAAGAGCGTTCTATCCTTGGTTCATGGGGTCTCAATCTCATAAGAAGCATATTGGTCGCAAGACCATCATCATATGTCATCAATCAAATCGGGTTTACAAACAAGAAACATATGAACTTGATCCAAGAAAATTGATCAAGTCATTTATATTATATATATATACAAATATATACATATGAATGAAGAAATCAAAGATGCTAGGTAACATTATTTCAAGAAGTAAGAAACAAATAAATGTTCATACTTACTTTAATACAATTTCTCTTGAAATTTCCTTTAGCAAATTCCAACTCTAATTCTTCAATTAATTTGATTTTCTCCTCCTAAAAAATTTCCCCAAATATACAAAATTAGGGTTTTCTCCAAATCAATAATATTTATCATGATTTCCTAATAATTAATTATCTTAGAATCTCTATTCTTAATTCCCAACCACAATTTTATTTATCGCTTAAAGAAAGTCTGCATTTAATTTTTAGGGTTACTGTGCATATTACTATTCATGACAGCCTTAACATTCTGATTTCTCCCATATTAATTACCATTAATAACTTCAAATTACTTGCAATAAATTATGTATAACCAATATTAATTATTCTAACCCACAGACTTAAATAAATCTAAAGAAATTAGCTTAGGAAGAAAACTTACTTTATTTCCTTCAACTTGAAATTCCTAAGATTACTTCCTCAAATCTGATGATTTTTGCCTTAATTAGAATAATCTAGAAGTCTAATACATTAACTTAAGTAATAATGCCTTAGAAAATAAAATGAGACTAACTCTGAGAAAAAACTGAATTTAATCGAAGAAAGAAAGAAGGAAAAATCGTGAAAATGATTATGGACTGCTGAGGTTAAATAGACCACTGCCCCCAGAAACACGCTTGCCAGCTCACCAATCAGCCTCGGCAAATCTACCTCGCCTAAGCCATCTCACCATGTCACCTCGCATATGCTGCCTTGCCAGACTCTCTTAGCGAACTCTTCCTCGCATATGCCACTTCGGCAATGCTTCTTCGCTTCTTCTCCTCTTCGCCTCTTCGCTAGACTCTGCTTCGCGAACTGCCACTTCGCACATTCCCTCTTCGCATAATGCCTCTTCGCATAATGCCACCTCGCCTTTCCTTTTTGCTTTTCCTCTTCGCCAAACCTCTTCGCCAAACTCTCTTTGCCAAATCCTCTTCGCCAAACTCTCTTCGCCAAACCTTTTCGTCAAATCCTCTTCGCACATGCCACCTCACATATGCCTTCTTCGCCAATTGCCTACCTCGGCAATCTCACTTCGCCACTTCTCCACTTCGCATTTTTGGCTCGTAAAATGCCACTTTGCATTTTGCCGGCTCACCACTCCAAAACTTCTTTAAGTCAAAAACCTTTTCTGGACATCTCACACTTAACTAGCTCGCAATTGAGCCACAAGTGTCCAAACTTACTGATTCTTTTTACCACTTAAAATAAACATACAGGGCACAACATATCAAAATTTCAAATCATAAGGACCAATACACAGACCATGGTGACTCTCCAAAGGTCACCCAGACTTACTGCCTTAGAATCTATCCGAACAATCCTGAGAAAATATACTCTCTACTGAAATATACTTATCCAAAAATTTTAAAATTTTACAGCCATCATTACAACACACAAAGAAATATTTTTCATGTTCACACCTTCAGATAATTCTATCTCAGTCAGTCCCAAAAATTTCAAACATACACTGACTTCCTGCAGAGACACTCAACTAAACCAGTCTTGCCCAAATAAATATAACTCAGCACTTACATAGAATCTTGCCAAACCATTTTACATGGTTATAGTTGAGGCATAAACTCATAAATTTCATGTTTTACACTTTATCAAATTATACCTTTAAGATCATGCAATTATCATCACAAAATCCTGCAACTGCAATAATCAGAAATTCCCGAAATTCTCAACATTCACATTTAAAATTAATAAATTCTCTAAACATACAAAATTAATAAAAACACTACAAAAAATGGCAGATATTACACCCACAAAGGATGGCATTATCAAATCTCATATGATAGAACTGATCTCATATCATAACATACGTATCAGTAGCCTTGCTACCTTAACGTGGCACATATGCTTGCGCGGGCATACGCCTAGAGCTCATGGCCCCCTCTAGGTGGAACACTGATAAAAATCCTATCAGTTGGGCTCCCATTGTGCACATTGGACCAATGAATTTACTCTCATTGGGAAAAGTGTTCTACACATGTTTATCTCAGGGTTTATAAAAAAAACTGCATTCTCATAAAATTGAAATTTGGTCAAGAGACCATTTGGCATTTATTACAAAGGCTATCATGATTTTGGTCTAAGAAATGACCAAGTCATTATCATATATATATATATATATATATATATATATATATATATATAACGAATACAGTAGGCATAATGTAGCAAGGATATAATTACCGAGAGCATATATATAATAAATATTGAGCAATCATCGCATAAGAAGCAAGACATTTATGATATTCACACTTACCTCACAGCAATATTATTCACTAAATCTGATCAACACTTGCTTAATTGAATGGCCTCCTTAAATTCCTTGAAATGGTCGAACCTAACAATTTTTCCAAATTCCATAAATTAGAGTTTTTCTTAATTAATAATATACTATGATTCCATCAAATTTTAACCATCTTATAACCTCTATTATTGATTCCTAATCATCAATGTAATTTATCTCTTAAGGAAATTTGAAATTTTGAACGTGGTCACTATTCACATCACTATTTATCATATTCATAAATTCTTATGTCTTCCCTATCAATTGAAATTAATGGCCTTAAATGCTCTTAATAGGTCTTATATAACTTATAATTAATTATTCTAACTACCCAAGACCTTAATCTGACAGAAAAAATAGAGCTCAGAGAAGAATTATCTTATTTCCCCAATTTACGTCCTTGAAGAATCTTGACTTGGAATGATGACTGAAGCCTTAATAAATGAGAGAATATAATGGTTTAATGCATTAATTAGGAGTATTAATGCACTAGAAAACAAATGGGACAAATTTGAGAAAAATAGGAGAAGAAACGAAAAAGAAAGAAAGAAAAAAAAAAAAGAAAAGAAGTTATCGTGAAATTTGGCTACTGTCTCTCCAATAAATAGACTACTGCTCCACTTCGCAAATCCCATTTCACCAAATGCTGGCTCGGCAATTCCCACTTCACTAAGTTCCACTTCACGAATTTCACTTCGCAAATTCCACCTCGCCAAATGCCGGCTCGGTAATTCCCACTTCGCTAAGTTCCACTTCGCAAATTTCACATCGCCAAATGCCACCTCGCATCCGCTTCGCCAAATCCACCTCAGCAAAGGCCACCTCGCTGAATTCCACTTCGCCAAATGCTACCTCACATCCGCTTCGCTAAATGCCACCTCGCATCTTCTTCACCAAATGCCACCTCGCATTCTCTTCGCCAAATCCACCTCGCATTCTCTTCGCCAAATCCACCTCGCATTCTCTTCACCAAATCCACCTCGGCAAAGGCCACTTTGCTAAATACCACTTCGCCAAATGCTACCTCGCATCCACTTCGCTAAATGCTACCTCGCATTCTCTTCACCAAATGCCACCTCGCATTCTCTTCACCAAATCCACTTCGCCATTTCCACCTCGGCAAAGAGAAACTAACTCGCACTACCTGCTCTGCTGAGCTGGGAAACTCTCCTAGCCAACTCACACTACCTGATCTTCCGAGCTAGGAAACTCTCCTTGCCAACTTGCACTATCTGATCTACAGAGCTAGGAAACTCTCCTCACCAACTCACACTACCTGATCTGCCGAGTTGGGAAACTCTCCTCGCCAACTTGCACTACCTGACCTGCAAACACGCTAAAATTTCCAATTTACTCAATTCTACAACTGACTATAAAACACATATAGAAATCACTTCCCATGCTAATACCTGACTCGCTTAGCCACTAACATTCTAAAATAAATAATATACTCAGATTTAAAGCAACACATAACAAGCCATACTTGCTTTGATCGAGGAAGCATAATTCCTCTAATTACAAAGTCACAACTGACAAATAGGTTACTGCCAAAATAGCCTCAAGGTAAAATAAATTAATAAAATATAAATCTAAAACTTCTATATTCACACTTATTCATATATTCCGTGAAGTCACAGCATTGACTTCACAAAATCTCATCAAAACACAATTCTAAGATTTTTCTAAATACTAAATAGATTACTCACAAACAATCAAAATAATAATAAAAATAAATAAATAATTAAATAAATTACTCAGGTATTACAATAAGACTATAAAAGTGTATAGAAATTGAATATGTGATTTATGAGATATTAGGTCATGAATGTAATTTTCCCAGATTGACTGATAAACAGAATATAGGCTAATGAGTTTTATTGATATGAGGACCTTAAATTCTTAATTAGAGAAAGTGTTAAACATTAAAGATGTTTATTTATATGTTATATCAATGTCTGTAAAATGCTTTTGTAATTGGATGAGATCGGAATTAATTATAGGCATGGAAACTGGGTCTATTTGGATAGAGATTTCAAGGCAGTAGTTTAACTTTGAAAATTCACTAATAATTATGAAGTGAACTAAATAATGTGAATTTTTGATATGTTATAATATTATATGTCATTTTAAATAGAAAAAATAATTATAGTAATTAGTTAAGTATAGATTGAGATATAGATAAAACAGTACAGACTGACAGAATAGGATTGCAGGTAGAATGCAGGGCAGCAGGGCTGGTTGTAAGGCTAAGTTTAAATTAACACTATAAATTGTGTAGTAATGAGAATAAGGTGAATTTTGGATATGATAAAGCTTGATATGTCTAGTTTAAGTAGGAATAAGAATTGAATAAATTGGATAAGTGTAGAAAGAGATGTGGTTAGTGGAACACAGGCTGCCAATATTGAATGATTCACATAAAAACCTTAGTAATATGGGAATTCATAAGAATTTCTTTAGTATAAGTATAAGAACTGTAATTTTATGTTAAATAGTATCTAAATGGAAATTAATTGAATATGTAGAGTCAAAAATGAATGAAAGATAGTGATGAGTACCATGAGCATGTGAGCAATGAACTAATGAAATGGAATTGGAAATGAAAAGAATAAGTAAAGTGCAATAGGAAGTGCTCAATGAGGTGAGTAATGTACATATATCAATGCTTTGTATTACTCCATTGGAATTATTGAATTCTTCTACTTTGGACTTTTATTCCATTCTAAATTGGCTTTGCTATGACTATATCTATATATATATATGAATTACATGAACTTCTCCAATTATTTTCATTACTTGAATATCTCTTCCATTGACTCTTGATTATTGATATGGTATCTTAAATGTGATTATTTGTTATATGGCTACTATATGTGAATCCCATTGATATAATGATATGATTATGACAGAAAGGCCTACTGATGGGGTAAGGTTTACTATATCAGCATTTTGTACAATGAGTATTCTATGCGAATCCTAGCCAGGGGGTAAGGTCCTGGCCATAAGGTCTAATCAAAATTATGCTCAAATTGATTGATTGCTACCGAGATATATAGCTTTTCTATGTGGATTATATGGAACCAAATTTTATGTCATACTTCTTACTATTATTATTGACTCATTTATTCATTGAGCAATGACCTATGTGTTCCATATTTCTTTAATGGCATCATCTCTATCTATTTATTGTAAACCAATATTCTCAAATATATCTTGTTGGCCTTTCTTTATTATTAAAAAGAATTGACCTTATAAGCATGATATATGTATTTTACTCACTGAGTTATACTCACCCTATAGTGATTTATAATTTTTACAGGGATAAGATAGAGAAGGCTAATTCCAAGTCAATTTATTTTCCAACTTGAGATGTCAAGTACATTGAGGTAGAATTTTATTCACTAAAGGTCATATGTGTCAACTCTTAGAACACTATGGTACTGCATATAATTAGGTGATTAAGTACTATAATAATATATGAACGATAAAGTAATTGACATTTAAGTGATTTGCTATAAAAGTTTAGTAATGAATGACTATAATGTGTAATTTTTAATGATAATGATAGTAAAGTGATAAAGACAGTGATACTGAAATAGCTAAAATGAAATTCACATGTTTTAAAAGAGATTTTAGAAGTGTCATGTATGTCTATGTAAACTGTGAAGTTGAGGGTATAAAGTTGACAAATTATTGGGAATGTTAAAAAAATAATTCTTATGCAAGTTGTGTAATTTTTTTGAAAGACTCGGTTTTGGGTCAGAAATAAGGTTAAAATTACAAAGGAAACTATGACAAAATTTTTGAAAAATTTACAAGTAAATAATAGAATTTGAATATTAAATAATGAGTTAAGAATGAATGATTGATATATGGATTGTTAGTGGGTTCTACGGGTTTCCGGTGACCTTAGGACTTCCCGTGTCTTAGGACCATCGCGTTCCAAAATGGGATGTGACAATTTTACTTATGCCTATAAATTAATTGCATATAATATAACATATTAATAAAGTTGCATGCATGATTATTTTATCTTTATTTTTTAATGTATTTGAAATTTCATGTGAAATTTTTATATTCAAAATAATTTTTTTAAAAAATTAATTTTTAGTTGTCTCGACCTGACCCAACCAAAATCTGTAAACTAATCCGATTTTAATCCAAATTTTTTTAGATCAACCCAATCCATCACAATTCGAGAAGACCCGCCCAAATAATGATACCTAAAATAATCTGAACCTGAGTGACCCGAACTCGAATCCACCCAACCCGACCTATTTTCCACCTCTATTTGTTACCATATCAAGTACTTCAAATTGTATCCAATAAAAGAAAAGGAAGAGAAAAATATTTAATATATGAAAGTCTCTTAGCAACCAAGAGGAGGTGAATTGGTTGTTTTAAAAATTAAGCAACAATTATAAATTAATTGTAAGAAAAGGGAAGAAAGAAAGAATACAATAAATTTATAGTGGTTCATCCAAAGCTTTCTTACGTCCATCCTCAAGATCACACTTGAGTATTTTACTTCCTTTAATCCTTTTGACATGTTTAAGATCAAACCATAGTGTTTTGGCTCACACTAAACCTTTACAATGTATTTTTCTATTACAAGGCTCACACACAACTCTTTAAAGTTACAAGAGATGAGAAAAGAATTAATCTTTAATTTATCCCAACTCTTAGAAATTAATTGCTCTTCAACAGCCCTGAAGAATTACAACTAATACTCCTTTACAATGTAAAAACACAAAGTTTTACTCACAATACTTAAATGTGTAAGAGTATGAATTAATGTAAAAGTAGAGGTTATTATTAACAATTAAATCTTCATACCAATCCACATTTATAGTTTTCTATAAAATAGAGCCATTTGGCTTTATTTAATGCTCATTAAATGCAAACTTCAGTTTTCCAACGACTAATTTTTCTGTCATGTCACACCCCAACTCCAGTGGTGCGACGGTCCTAGGACAAGGGAAGGCTTAAGGACACCATAAACCTGTAGAACTCACAAATCATGAATCTCATCATCATTATATAAATTACATCGCCATAGATATATCATACAATGATCATGTCCATGCATATAATTAAATATCAATCATATCTTTTCTATTATCATTTCATATCTTTCTCTTATTCCTTAATGATCAAAAGATGCATCTCACATCACAAAGGAACAAGAGTACCCAAAAGGTAACAATCATACATCAAAATATACTAGTATCTTCGAATGACTAACTACGGAGCTCTAGAGTATACTTCCATTACATATTGTGTCATAATACCATTAAATGAATATATAAAAAATCTCAAAAGTTATTATAATGAAGCTTCTTGGGAGAATGGATCAAGAAGCTGGATCTTCTCTATTGGCTCCTTCACGAGCTATGCTATCACCTGAAATCCACAGAAGAGGAGTGAGTTTTCAACTCAGTAAGATATGAACATTTTAAATCAAAAGTCTGAGTATCAAATCATGGTCATGAATAAATATTTATACATATAGGCATAAAAGAATCATAAGCTTTACTAGAAGGAAACATGGTACTCATAATAATTTAGCTATATCAAATCAAATCATAGATCAAATCGTGGTTCATATTTAGAACATAGAATGCCCACAAAGAATGGCATTATCAAATCTCATCTGATAGAACTAATCTCATGTCATAACATACGTATCGGTAGCCTTGCTACCTTAATGTGCACACATGCTTGGCCAGGCATGCGCCTAGAGCTCATGGCCCCCTCTAGGTGGAACACTGATAAAAACCTTATCAGCTGGGCTCCCAAAGTGCACAATGGACCAATGAATTTACTCTCATTGGGAATAGCGTTCTATCCTTGGTTCATGGGGTTTCAGTCTCATAGGAACCATATTGGTCGCAAGACCATCATTATATAGCATCATTCAAATCGATTTAATAAACAATAAGCATATGATCTTGATCCAAGACAATTGATCAAGTCAGTTATATTATATATATATACAAATATATATACATATGGATAAACAAATCAAAGAATGCTAGGTACATTATTTCAAGAGGCAAGAAACAAATAAATGTTCATACTTACCTTAACCAAATTTCTCTTGAAATTTCCTTTATCAAATTCCAACTCTAACTCTTCAATTAATTTGATTTCCTCCTCCTAATAAATTTCCCTCAAATATACAAAATTAAGGTTTTCTCCAAATCAATAATATTTATCATGATTTCTTAATAATTAAATACCTTAGAGTCTCTATTCTTAATTCCCAACAATAATTTTTATTTATCTCTTAAAGAAAATCTGCATTAAATTTTTGGAGTTACTGTTCATGGTACTATTCATGACAGTCTCACCAATCTGATTTCTCCCACATTAATTATCATTAATGATTTCAGATTACTTGCAATAAATTTTATATACCCAATATTAATTATCCTAACCCATAAACTTACATAAATCTAAAGAAAATAGCTTAAGAAGAAAATTTACCTTATTTTCCTCAATACTGAAATCCCTGTGATTCCCTGCTCAAATATGATGATTTCTACCTTGATTAGACTAATCTAGAAGTCTAATGCATTAATTTGAGTATTAATGCTTTAGAAAATAAAATGGAATTAACTCTGAGAAGAAACTGAAATTATCGAAGGAAGAAGGAAGGAAAAATCGTGAAATGCTACTGAAGTCGCTGGGGTTAAATAGACCACTGCCTAGAAAAACACGCCTGCCAGCTAGCCTATCAGCCTCGGCAAAGCTACCTCGCCTAAGCCATCTCACCATTCCCACTTCGCATTTCCCAGCTCGCACTTTCCAGCTCGCCAAACTTGATCCGGCAATGCCACTTTGCCAGTCCAGCTCGCATATGTCACCTCGCATATGCTGCCTCGCCAACTCTCCTCGCGAACTTCTTCCTCACATATACTGCCTCGGCTATGCCTTCATAGAATTCCCTTCATTGGAGAAATCTTTAGAAATACAAGATCTCCAATGGAAAACTGGAGATCCTTTCTCTTCGGATCGGCATAACTCTTTTGGCGACTGAAAGCTGTCTTTAATCTTTCTCGAATCAATGGAACCTTCTCAGAAGTATACCTTATCAATTTCGGTCCTTCAATATGCTTTTCCCCAACTTCATCCCAACACAAAAGGAGATTTACACTTTCTTCCATACAAGGCTTCATAAGGAGACATTTGAATTGTGGAGTGATAGCTATTGTTGTAGGCAAACTCAATTAATGGCAAGTGAGCATCCCAATTCCCTCCCAAGTCTAGAATGCACATCCTCAGCATGTCTTCTAGAGTTTGAATGGTCCTCTCTGATTGCCCATCTGTTTGTGGATGGAAAGCCATGCTGAAATCAAGCTGAGTACCCAAATACTCTTGTAATTTCTGCCAAAATCTCGAGGTAAATTGAGTACCTTTATCTGATATGATTGAAATTGGTACTCCATGAAGTTTAATAATCTCATCCACATAAATCTGGGCATACTGAGAAACTCCATATGTTGTCTTGACTGGTAGGAAATAGGCCGACTTGGTCAATCTATCCATAATGACCCATATCGAGTCATAACCCCTTGAAGTTCTTGGCAGTCCAACTACAAAATCCATGGTCACTCTCTCCCATTTCCATTATGGCAATGGTAACTCTTGGAGTAATCCAGATGGTTTCTGATGCTCAAACTTGACTTGCTAACATGTTAGACTCTTAGCTACATATTCAGCAACATGTCTCTTCATCCCACTCCACCAATAAGAATTCTTAATATCATGATACATCTTTGTTGCACCTGGATGCACATTATACTTGGCATGATGTGCTTCCTTAAGAATCATATCTCTCAATCCATCAACTGCTGGAACACATAGCCTATTACTCTGCCTTAACAAGCCATCAACCATATGAAATCCTGGAGCTTTTTCTAACCCCACATCATTCTTTATCTTCACCAACTGAGGGTCTCTATCTTGAGCTTCTCTAATTTGATCAATGAGAAGTGGCTTGACTTGGAAATTTGCC